>SJYW01021468.1:791668-802942 GCA_006410735.1 Raphicerus campestris | reverse complement strand
GGCAAAGTAATGTCTCTGCTTTTCAATATGCTATCTAGGCTGGTCATAACTTTTCTTCCAAGGAGTAAGCGTCTTTTAATTTCATGGCTGCAGTCACCATCTGCAGTGATTTTGGAGCCCCCCAAAATAAAGTCTGACACTGTTTCCACTGTTTCCTCATCTATTTCCCATGAAGTGATGGGACCAGATGCCATGATCTTCATTTTCTGAATGTTGAGCTTTAAGCCAACTTTTTCGCTTTCCTCTTTCACTTTCATCAGGAGGCTTTTTAGTTCCTCTTCACTTTCTGCCATAAGGGTGGTATCATCTGCATATCTGAGGTTATTGATATTTCTCCCGGCAATCTTGATCAGGAACTAGACCCTTGGCAGAGTGCCTTCCCCACTCACCACCTCATTTAACTGAACTGAATCTTGGCAGCCACCCCATGATCAAAGTGACTTATCCCCAATCTGATCAAGGAGACCAAAGAAATAAAGTCACTTGCTCAGGCTCACGGAGGTCTAAGTGGCATGACCCGGGCATCAGAAGCAGCTCTTTCAGGCTCCAAATCCTCAGCTAAGTGTGTCAATGGGGACACAGTGTTCTAGTACCAAGTGTGTCCAGAGTGCTGGTTCTGAGTGTGAGTGACTGGGCTGCTCTCATCCCAGTTCCCCAGCTTCAGGACCACAGTGGGGGGTGACTGGCATAAGATCACACAGCGTGATGGCAGCTAGGGGCAGCCAAGAGTTCTATCCCTATGGGACTGTCCCTCTGACAGATAGTACCTCTCCTCACAAAAGAGCCCTAAAATCCTCAGAATAAATGTCCCAAGTCGAGCTTTCCTAAGGAGTGCTATAATGTTATAAAAATCCTAAAGTAGCCTTTAGAGTTGAGCAAAAGCAAAACAGAAGGACTTTATCACTCTCCTCTCTTGCAGCTGCCACTGGTCGGAATGCACACAAGCAGCCCCTTGTGTCCTGCCACCATGCAGCTTTTCTAAGCGACAGAGGCGCAGGAACACAGAGGCCCTGGGCACAGGCCAGCTGGAGCCATGCTAAACAGGCTGAAAAGCAAGTGGTTCTGACATCTCTTCATCAAACGCTGTTCACTCTGGAGAAGCGATAAACAATTTTGCACGCACTGATCTCTTCTTTCTGTATAAGAGCAAGTTCAGGAATAAGACCTGAACCAGGGAACCTGAACCTGTACCCTGAAACAGCCTCCTGATTTTTATGACCCCAGAAGCAAAACCATCACTGCATCCAGGTCAATGTACCATGGAACCCAAGCCCTTGCCCTCTTCCCAAGTGAGCCGGTAAACAGCCAACAGCCTGGTATCACATTGGTTACCAGCCAGCGTGGGCCCTGCCAGGCTGGACCAAGGCAGCAATTACACATGCTTGATGTTTGGAAGCTCTTCTGAAAAGCAGCCCTACCGGGCCTCATGCCATCCTCAGGAGGGTCAAAACCCCAACTTGTGAACACCCCATAGCAGGAGTTCCAGGAGAATTTCTGTTCCAACCAGACCTCCAGACCAGTGGTCCCCTGGCAACAGGGACCCCCAGCTTAGCCCAGGCTAGGGTGCAGCCAACGTCAGCCCTGACAGGAGAAACCATCAGGGCAACTCTCTGAGTGTACTGAAGGTAGCCCACTGTCAGGAGTCCCCGCTACCCAGCCAGAGCCACTGGTCACAACATACAAGTCCCTGGAGGGTGCTGTGTGGCAGCAATGCCAGATTTAAAACTGTGGTCACTCATTCTCCGAGATCTTCTTTCAAGTGCAACTGAGAATCCACAAGAGGGCATCTCAAATATTCAAAGAGTTAAACAATCTAAGGGTGTCAGAAGAGTCACCATTTGGGATGCTGCCCATATCCAAGGACTGAGCTGTAGGGGGTATAACCTGAAGGGGTCCCCACTGTCTTTGGGGAGGCAGGGTGATGTGGATCCCAGAGCCGCAACCTCAATCAAGTTACGTGAGCTTCTACTGCTCATTCCCCTCATCAGTAGACTGGGGCGAACAACAGATCTCGGGATCACCATGGAACATGATCTGAGAAAAAGGAAGTCATCTGCTGCCATGGTGAATGGCACAGAATAAAATACAAATTAATCCTCATTTCCTTCTTCAGTGCTTTCAGACAACTTTCGTTAGTATCACATATTCCTTTTCTTTTCCCCTTTTATTAATCACTTACAATCTTCTTTCAAAATTAACAACCCACATANGACAGAGGATGAGATGGTTGGATTGCATCACAGACTCAATGGACATGAATCTGAGTGAACTCCGAGAGATTGTGATGGACAGGGAGGCCTGGTGTGCTGCGATTCATGGGGTCACAAAGAGTCGGACATGACTGAGCGACTGAACTGAAGTGAACTGAACTGTACCGGTGAAGCTCAGGACCAGCCCTGCTGTGACACCCGCAGGAAAATGGCAGCTAGACTGTGGTGGAGAGGAGGAAGGCAGAGGGCAGGCTCTGTCCCCACAGCTTCATTTCTTTCTTTTTTAAAAAACATCTTCTTTGTTTGGCTGCATCGGGTCTTATCTGCAGCACATGGGACCTTTACTGCAGCATGCGGGCTCCCTAGCTGTGGTGTGGGGGCCTGACTGTCCCATGGCACGTGGGATCTTAGCTCCCCGACCAGGGATCGGACCCGTGTCCCCTGCATCAGAAGGCAGATTCTTAGCCACTGGACTACCAGAGAAGTCTCTCCAGGACTTCGCTGCTGAGGGCATTTGCTGTGGGCTGGGCTGGGGAGGCCAGGAGTTCAGAAAGGAGCAAGTGCGTGCAACAGCTACTGTGGGAGTCAGCCCGAAAATCGGTCAGAAATGAGAGTGAAAGAAAAAAATCCCCAAAAGCAGCTAGTTTGTAGTACGTGCTTCTGCCTCTTTCTAATCTTTTCCTTAAAGTCACACATGGCTTCCAAAACACCCTGGGGCCCTCTGTGAAAGAGGCAACAAAGTGTGTTTGAAGGCCTGGGAGGGCTGGCGACAAGCCTGAAATGCCTCCTGGGCCCAGGCCTGCTAAAGAGCTGATGAAAAAAATACAATAAGGCACAGCTCTTGGCTAGTGGAGCCTCTGGCTCAGAGAGATAGTTTACATTTAGTGATTAGCAAATGCAGGAACTGCCAAATCAAAACACTCATTGTTTTGCAATCTTAAAACAATTGTTTTGTTCTTATTTTAAAGCAGCAGAAAAATATTTCAGTCCGTGTTTTCAAAATTGCTAGCTGCTGCAATGAATGACCACATGGCTTTTAACCAAGACTTTCACCGAATCAGCACCCTAACCTCTGCCACCGTATGGATGTGACTGTAAACCCGCTAAAGAGGGGAATGTGCTACGGGCAACCTCACTTTGCCTCCTGAAACACCTAGCAAGTCTCAGGGATGACCTGCTTGGAGAACCACCGGTAATGATCTGAAATGTATTCAGAAACTAACATAGGGACAACCCTTCCTATCAGTTTCACTTACAGTTTTTCTGTTATGCTCATATGTGTGTAATAATTGCTACCATTATGATGCTAGTTGCTAAAAACTTTGAGTACCCCAGATCCAGGGTGCTTAGTACCAGGAGGTTGTGGTACCTCAAGTTGGAGTCACAAGAAAATTGCTTCCACTCTCTCTGTTTTAACTAAAGGTTTCAATCCAATTCCTGCTAACACAGTACACCAGGGTAGAGCAGAAAGTGACAATCACTAAGGTAGTTTTCAGGGGCTACTGGGGAAAAGAGCAAAGCGAGTAAAACTGCCCTGACCAGCTCCAGTTCACAACTGTCACCAGACACTGCAGTGACCCTCTGGCCCCAGAGTACTGTCAATTGAAAAAAATGCACAGCCTAAAAGTGGAGAGTTATGTTTATTCACAGACCTTACTAAGGACTATAGCCAGGGACTACTGTCTTGCAGATAGCTTTGAAAAACTCTTTCCAAGAGATAAGGGAGGAGCCAGGAGATACAGGAATTTTTCCTACAGGGAAAAAAAAATCTAGTTAAACATCAAAAGATTGCTATTAATCAAAAAATCCAGACATCTCAGGCTAATTTACGTATGAGGAAGATGCAGGAATCTGGGTTTCTTGAAGCTGTTCCTTTGATAAGCATCTTAGCTATCTAGGGCCAGTTTTGGGTTTTTCTCCATCCTGAGTTCCCCTCACGGTGCACCATCCAGGTGGCTGAAGTGGCTGATGGCTTGATGGTTAGCAGCCTATTTTTCTCCATCCTGAGCTCCCCTCAGGCTGCAAGGTTGGTTGATGAAAGTACCTGGATTCTCAAATCAGCTTCTGCATTCAATTTGTTGCAGTGGTTGTTGACTTTATGGCCACAACAGTCCTTACTAAATCCTTTACTAAAACAACAGGCAGCATTTTGGGGGTTTGTTTTGTTTGTGGTTTTGTTTTGTTTGTTGTTTTTTTTTTTGGTCTACAGTACCCACCAGTCAGTACATATTTTCCCCAAGGAAACATCAGGTACACACTTTCCCCAAGTACTTGAGCCTCTAAATTCTGCTTCTTCTCCTCCCCCACCCCTATCCCAAATCAAAACTTGTTTCCAATCAGTTCAGTCAGGAAATAAGACAGTCAACCCTGTGAAACATACAAAGGATTCTCCCACTCCAGAGGTTGAACTAACCATATTCGGGATGTTAAAATATCTTCCAAGTCCTTATTCACCCAAAAGCTATCACAATAATCAATTTAAAGATGAGGATAGCACTAAAAATGCATTAAACACATATCATCAATTGACGAGATCAGTATTAAGCTTTACATTAAGCTCAAAATCATGCCACTTAACTCCAAACTGTTCTTAACTGTATTTACACACTTTTTTTTTCAACTATAGGCTATTTTGCACAAATATTCCTAACTGCTCTTTCACATCAGAAACTGGAACTGGGTTATTTTTCAGCAAAAGAATACTGACAGGGAAAAACAGGAACTATCTACAAAATGACCAAGAGGGAATGTTACTCCCCTTGTAGTTTCAAACCCATAAAGGACAACTATGAATCAAAGCTAGGCTGAAGTTCAATTTCAACTATAATCCTACCCAAGGAAAGGAAGTGCATTGTTAAATTCAAAAGACCCAAACAAGGCATCAAATGCTGTCTGTGAGCACCAAACAAAAGATATTTCATATAATCAATCTACAAATGCTAAAAATGCAATTCTATGCAGTTATGACTCCACCTACATGCCATTGTGTTCCATCCTAGGTCTTTCTAAAGGATGTAGTCTAAGCAGAATGCCAATTTTTCCTAGCTAATATGAGGATAGGAGAAGGGAAACCAACATTTTGGCAATTGTCTACCTACCACGGGTATCAAACTTTGATATATAATAATCAGTGTCCTTTAATGTCCCTTTCTAAACCCTCTCTTTTAAAAGCTGGCACAAAGAGTAAGAACTGCAATTCTCAGACTCTTGGCAGCTAGGTATAGCTATGTGGCTATGTTCTAGCCCAGATGTTCTCAAAGTAGGGTACTTCCTAAGAGGCCTATGTTATAGGTAATNCCATTTTTCCTAGCTAATATGAGGATAGGAGAAGGGAAACCAACATTTTGGCAATTGTCTACCTCCCATGGGTATCAAACTTTGATATATAATAATCAGTGTCCTTTAATGTCCCTTTCTAAACCCTCTCTCTTAAAAGCTGGCACATAGAGTAAGAACTGCAATTCTCAGACTCTTGGCAGCTAGGTATAGCTATGTGGCTATGTTCTAGCCCACTAAGAGGCCTATGTTATAGGTAATGCATGAGGCCAAAATTATTTTTATAATAATATTAAGATAGTATTTGCCTTTTCAATGCTCTTTCTCTGTGAGTATATTCAGGGGAGTTTTTCAGAGGTTACATGACATGTGATATCACAACAAATTGAATGCAGAAGCTGATCTGAGAATCCAGGTACTTTCTATTAAGCCAGACATTAAAAGAGATTTATAAAAATGTATAGCAGTGGTAGTCGTCTCACTAACAGTTGAAAAATAACTATTCCACCCCAAAAACGTAATTGATGCTAACCTATAAGAGTTTATTATGTCTAAATAAATTAATTTTTTAAATCTGTCACTTTTAATTTTTAACAGAAAATATTTGCATTAGATTCCTATTGCTGCTATAACAAATGACTATAAATGGGTAGTTTAAAATGACATAAATTATAGTTCTAGACATCAGAAGTCTACAAACAGACCTTTCAGAGCTAAAATGGAGGTGTTGGCAGGGCTGAGCTCCTCCTGAACCCAGAGGAGAATGTGTCCCTTGCCTTTTCCAGTTTCTGGAGGCCAACTGCACACTGCCTTCCTCTTATAAGGACTCTTGACTACACCGAGCTCTCCTGATTAATCCAGGATAATCTCTGCACTGCGAGATCCTTAATGTAATCACACTGGCAATCTCTTTTGCCAGGTAAAGTAACATATGCATCAGTTCTGGGGATTAGGAAGTAGACATCTTTGGGGGGCTATTTCTCTGCCTGCTGCAAATGCTAGCTATAACTCATACAAGCAAACCCTTTTGGGGCCCTCAATCATTTTTAAAGAGTATAAAGGGGTCTTAAATATCAATAACCTCAGATATGCAGATGACACCACCCTTATGGCAGAAAGTGAAGAAGAACAAAAAAGCCTCTTAATGAAAGTGAAAGAGGAAAGTGAAAAAATTGGCTTAAAACTCAACATTCAGAAAACTAAGATCACGGCATCCAGTCCCATCACTTCATGGCAGATAGATGGGGAAACAGTGGAAACAGTGGCTGACTTTATTTTTCTGGGCTCCAAAATCACTGCAGATGGTGACTGTAGCAATGAAATTAAAAGACACTTACTCCTTGGAAGAAAAGTTATGACCAACCTAGACAGCATATTAAAAAGCAGAGACGTTGCTTTGCCAACAAAGAGCAGTCTAATCAAGGCTATGGTTTTTCTAGTAGTCATATACGGATGTGAGAGTTAGACTATAAGGAAAGCTGAGCACCGAAGAATTGATGCTTTTGAACTGTGGTTTTGGAGAAGACTCTTGAGAATCCCTTGGACTGTAAGGAGATCCACCTAGTCCATCCTAAAGGAGATCAGTCCTGGGTGTTCATTGGAAGGACTGATGTTGAAGCTGAAACTCTAATACTTTGGCCACCTGATGCAAAGAGCTGACTCACTGGGAAAGATCCTGATGATGGGAAAGACTGAGGGCAGGAGGAGAAGGAGACGACAGAGGATGAGATAGTTGGATGGTATCATCGACTCGATGGACATGGGTTTGGGTGGACTCCGGGAGTTGGTGATGGACAGGGAGGCCTGGCGTGATGCAGTTCATGGGGTCGCAAAGAGTCGGACACGACTGAGTGACTGAACTGTACTGAACTGTAAACCAAAACATTTGAGAACAATTGTTCCAGCATATGAATAGATGAGGTGGGAAAATGAAAACACAGAAAAGCTAAATGATTAACCAAAGGCATACAGACTTCAAGTAGATATTCAACTTGAAGCCAGGTCATCTGGCTACTGAGGAACCTAACGTGGCTCCGTCTAAATCATGCTTCCCACCCCGAACACCTGGCCTGAGACAAAAGCAGACAGAAATTATTTTGTGGGCATGTTTGAAGGCATCAGACAAAGGGCACAATAACAAGTATTCAGATGTGAATCTGGTAAGGAGCAAGGAGGGCAGGTTGGAGAAGAAAGTGTTTAAAACAATTCTACTTTTCAGAACCTTCTTTAGAAATATACAAATTTATGATATCATATGAGAAAGGAGGAAAATGTTACAAATGGCCAAGTTTTCCAGGATTGAGTCAGAGAGCAGTGAGGAACTGTTCTTGGTCTAGAAAGCAAGATCAGGACCAAAGTCTGGGAGATGTACTGCGAGTGTAAAGCAAAGCACAGCTCTGGGTCATACAACAGGGCCTACTGAGCAAGCTCAGGTTTACGGTCATTCATCCTGGCAATGCCTGCCAAGCCCTAGTTTTGATGCCCTCACTAAAATGACACCTGCAAGACCACATTCTGGAGCTCTCTCTGCACCATTTTGATACAACTGGAGTCACAATTTTGCAGAAGGAAAGAAACTGCATTCAGGTGAACTGTATTAAAATCATGCTAGTGACTAAAATCACAGTCTTCCAGGGGATACATTTATAGTTAAAAGAGGAGAACTGGGGTGGCTCAAAGGGCCAGTTGCTGATCTATCAAATGAACTGGGCAGTCCAGGCCAACAGTACTGGGGGAAGTGGTAATCAGACCCTTTACAGATCCAAGCAGTTTGTGCTTGTGAATGATGGCTCCCCAGCCCAAAGCCTGGGCAGGACCTCCTCGGGGACCCACTGGCCATTCCTGGTGAACTTCTCCACTTCTTCTTCATCTCTTTCCTAGCTCTCCAGGCAAAGTTCCTGGAGTGTTCAGCCAACCAAACAAAAATGGCAGTAGTATGTGAACTGACAGCCAATAACAACCAAGCAAATAAGAACACAGACTAAGTAACCACTCACTAGAATCTGCTATCCAAGGGAGGAAAAGACACAGAATTATCTGATATTTATATTTTCCAAGTGAAGGTATGGGTCCAATAAGAGGTAGCCCCTCAGAGAATCTCTCATCACAGAGCTCAGCATTGCCTGAGGATGTTTTCTGTGCCTACCTTCTCTATGATAACACTACCATTAAAAATCCAATTTATAACCTGCAAAGCACAAAGATTCTGTGGAGTAGAAACCGGCCTAACATGTCACTGTCAACGCAAAATCCTAATGCACACACTCCCATCAAATCTGTGTGGTCTCTGAAAAGGTATGATTGCCTACAGATGGTGTTTCTGTTGCAGAATGAATTAAAAAACTATTAAATCAGCACTCTCAGTTGACATCTGTTTTGAAATAATATTTTTTCCCGAATGTGCCAAAGCACAAGGCAACTTAACATTTTAGAGACCAAAATCTTCAAGCTACTGTCTATGTCCATTAAGAGGATGCAGAATATAAGTCTACAGAAGTCTACAGAGATAATGCCTCTAATTCACAGCAGTAAATATCTATTTCCTATACTACACATGTGGAAGAAGGGCATCTTCAGTTAGAGATCCACATACCTAGGATTCTGGGTAAAAAGAAAAGTGATACTTCAGCAGAAAATAGACTCTGTCCTTGGGAGTTATTCTAAAAGTAGCAATTCCACCTTCCAAGGGAGTAAATATTCAATAGAGGAACTAGAAAAAGAACCCAAGTAAACGTGTAAGGATATAATATGTGAAAACACAAATCAACAAAACTTCAATCAAAAAGAATGAAGATGAGCAATGAAACCACAGCACAATTGAAAGTGAGACTGCTAGACTATTTTCAAAAAACAAAACCAAAAAAAAAAAGAAACAAAACTTCAAGACTGAACAATTTCTCTACATTAAAGTCATAAACTCTGCTCTCCAAAGGACACACACACACAAAAATAACTGCTCAATCTCGCCATTCATTAGAAAGTATAAATTGAGACCACAATGATATACTATTTTATACTCATTAGAACGGCAACAAAATACCAAATGTTAGAAGGAAATGGAGCAACAGATAAACTATGATAGATTTTTGGAGTAGAATTTTATTTAACAATAAAAATTCATTTACTACTATTACATGCGACAAGTGAATCTTAAAAGTACAACTGAGTGAAAAAAATGAAAGCTGCAGAATGTCACATGCAATATACTATTCTTATCAAGATTAAGAGCAAGTAAAACGAGGCAGCTTCTGTTTGGATATGTATGTGGACATAGTAACACTATGTGCCAGAATGGAGGGCAACTGCCACTACAAAGAACACTGTTTATCTCAACTAACTTTTACTTTTGGTAGACAGACTTTCTCTGAAAAGTGAAGAAGTTTCCACATTTAGTTCTAGGGCAAATTCTTAAACTCCTGTCTGAGAAGCGCTGGCCTAGACTCTACAGCTCCAGAGAAGGAGCAGACTTGGTAAATGTAATCTTCCTGGATCAGGCGTTGCAACCCAAGGCAATTCCGATTACAGGAAATGACTGCCCCAGGCCTCCCTGAAGCTTTCTGATCTGGCAAGGCCCTTTTCTGTCACTTGCAGTGACTCAGAGAGAGAGTGTTTCCGGTGCCCTTTATGTGTTTCTCCCACCCTGGCCCATGTTGCTTTCCACCTCCAATGAGTAAAGTGGCCTCTTCAAATCTTTCTCCTTTCTCCCACAAAGCACCCTGGCCTGTCCTTGGGTGATTTTGATCTGGGGCTGAAGACCGGAAAGATCCCTCCATCCATCAGAGCCTCACAGACCACTGCAGAACTAAGCAGGAGAGATTCTGAGGAACTTCAGATCCATGGGATGTTTGAGAACAGATGTTCGAAAACACTCAGTTTGACTTACGTGTCTTTTTATACGCTCTCTCTCATCTTCTACTTCACTGTTCTTGAAATTCAGAAATTACACCACTCCTTTTGTCACTGCAACTTTGCCTAGAATAATAAAGGCAGGAAATTAGAAACGAGGCAACCAGAAGGAACAAAAAGGTCCAACGGGAAAAAGAAAAAAAAAACACTCTTGACATTCTTGACATTTAAAAGGAAGAAAGGCCACCTGAATTAATGAAAGTCTTTACCTTGGTCCAAGGCAATTTTCATATTTAACTAAACTATTAATAGGAATTTTATGTTTGTAGAAGAAACCATTATTATTCACAAAAAGTTTTCACATGTATTTTCTCATTGAAGTTGTAAGATACTGAGGCTAGGCAAATATTACTGTAAAATGCAGTGGCCAAATATCCTAAGGTTAAGGAACTTTCCAGTGATCCTTCAGCCGGCAAGCATCAGAGTTGGAATTGGAATGCTCTATGACTCCTTAAAGATGGGCACAATAAAGAACAGAAATGGTATGAACCTAACAGAAGCAGAAGATATTAAGAGGTGGCAAGAATACACAGAAGAACTACACAAAAAATATCTTCATGACCCAGATAATCACAATGGTGTGATCACTCACCTAGAGCCAGACGTCCTGGAATGTGAAGTCAAGCGGACCTTAGGAAGCATAATTAAGGACCAAGCTAGTGGAGGTGATGGAATTCCAGTTGAGCTGTTTCAAATCCTGAAAGATGATGCTGTGAAAGTACTGCACTTAATATGCCAGCAAATTTGGAAAACCCAGCAGTGGCCACAGGACTGGAAAAGGTCAGTTTTCATTCCAATCCCAAAGAAAGGCCATGCCAAAGAATGCTCAAACTACCACACAGTTGCACTCATCTCACACACTAGCAAAGTAATGCTCAAAATT
>SJYW01021468.1:776280-789627 GCA_006410735.1 Raphicerus campestris | reverse complement strand
TTTTTCTAGTAGTCATATACGGATGTGAGAGTTAGACTATAAGGAAAGCTGAGCACCGAAGAATTGATGCTTTTGAACTGTGGTTTTGGAGAAGACTCTTGAGAATCCCTTGGACTGCAAGGAGATCCACCTAGTCCATCCTAAAGGAGATCAGTCCTGGGTGTTCATTGGAAGGACTGATGTTGAAGCTGAAACTCTAATACTTTGGCCACCTGATGCAAAGAGCTGACTCACTGGGAAAGATCCTGATGATGGGAAAGACTGAGGGCAGGAGGAGAAGGAGACGACAGAGGATGAGATAGTTGGATGGTATCATCGACTCGATGGACATGGGTTTGGGTGGACTCCGGGAGTTGGTGATGGACAGGGAGGCCTGGCGTGATGCAGTTCATGGGGTCGCAAAGAGTCGGACACGACTGAGTGACTGAACTGTACTGAACTGTAAACCAAAACATTTGAGAACAATTGTTCCAGCATATGAATAGATGAGGTGGGAAAATGAAAACACAGAAAAGCTAAATGATTAACCAAAGGCATACAGACTTCAAGTAGATATTCAACTTGAAGCCAGGTCATCTGGCTACTGAGGAACCTAACGTGGCTCCGTCTAAATCATGCTTCCCACCCCGAACACCTGGCCTGAGACAAAAGCAGACAGAAATTATTTTGTGGGCATGTTTGAAGGCATCAGACAAAGGGCACAATAACAAGTATTCAGATGTGAATCTGGTAAGGAGCAAGGAGGGCAGGTTGGAGAAGAAAGTGTTTAAAACAATTCTACTTTTCAGAACCTTCTTTAGAAATATACAAATTTATGATATCATATGAGAAAGGAGGAAAATGTTACAAATGGCCAAGTTTTCCAGGATTGAGTCAGAGAGCAGTGAGGAACTGTTCTTGGTCTAGAAAGCAAGATCAGGACCAAAGTCTGGGAGATGTACTGCGAGTGTAAAGCAAAGCACAGCTCTGGGTCATACAACAGGGCCTACTGAGCAAGCTCAGGTTTACGGTCATTCATCCTGGCAATGCCTGCCAAGCCCTAGTTTTGATGCCCTCACTAAAATGACACCTGCAAGACCACATTCTGGAGCTCTCTCTGCACCATTTTGATACAACTGGAGTCACAATTTTGCAGAAGGAAAGAAACTGCATTCAGGTGAACTGTATTAAAATCATGCTAGTGACTAAAATCACAGTCTTCCAGGGGATACATTTATAGTTAAAAGAGGAGAACTGGGGTGGCTCAAAGGGCCAGTTGCTGATCTATCAAATGAACTGGGCAGTCCAGGCCAACAGTACTGGGGGAAGTGGTAATCAGACCCTTTACAGATCCAAGCAGTTTGTGCTTGTGAATGATGGCTCCCCAGCCCAAAGCCTGGGCAGGACCTCCTCGGGGACCCACTGGCCATTCCTGGTGAACTTCTCCACTTCTTCTTCATCTCTTTCCTAGCTCTCCAGGCAAAGTTCCTGGAGTGTTCAGCCAACCAAACAAAAATGGCAGTAGTATGTGAACTGACAGCCAATAACAACCAAGCAAATAAGAACACAGACTAAGTAACCACTCACTAGAATCTGCTATCCAAGGGAGGAAAAGACACAGAATTATCTGATATTTATATTTTCCAAGTGAAGGTATGGGTCCAATAAGAGGTAGCCCCTCAGAGAATCTCTCATCACAGAGCTCAGCATTGCCTGAGGATGTTTTCTGTGCCTACCTTCTCTATGATAACACTACCATTAAAAATCCAATTTATAACCTGCAAAGCACAAAGATTCTGTGGAGTAGAAACCGGCCTAACATGTCACTGTCAACGCAAAATCCTAATGCACACACTCCCATCAAATCTGTGTGGTCTCTGAAAAGGTATGATTGCCTACAGATGGTGTTTCTGTTGCAGAATGAATTAAAAAACTATTAAATCAGCACTCTCAGTTGACATCTGTTTTGAAATAATATTTTTTCCCGAATGTGCCAAAGCACAAGGCAACTTAACATTTTAGAGACCAAAATCTTCAAGCTACTGTCTATGTCCATTAAGAGGATGCAGAATATAAGTCTACAGAAGTCTACAGAGATAATGCCTCTAATTCACAGCAGTAAATATCTATTTCCTATACTACACATGTGGAAGAAGGGCATCTTCAGTTAGAGATCCACATACCTAGGATTCTGGGTAAAAAGAAAAGTGATACTTCAGCAGAAAATAGACTCTGTCCTTGGGAGTTATTCTAAAAGTAGCAATTCCACCTTCCAAGGGAGTAAATATTCAATAGAGGAACTAGAAAAAGAACCCAAGTAAACGTGTAAGGATATAATATGTGAAAACACAAATCAACAAAACTTCAATCAAAAAGAATGAAGATGAGCAATGAAACCACAGCACAATTGAAAGTGAGACTGCTAGACTATTTTCAAAAAACAAAACCAAAAAAAAAAAGAAACAAAACTTCAAGACTGAACAATTTCTCTACATTAAAGTCATAAACTCTGCTCTCCAAAGGACACACACACACAAAAATAACTGCTCAATCTCGCCATTCATTAGAAAGTATAAATTGAGACCACAATGATATACTATTTTATACTCATTAGAACGGCAACAAAATACCAAATGTTAGAAGGAAATGGAGCAACAGATAAACTATGATAGATTTTTGGAGTAGAATTTTATTTAACAATAAAAATTCATTTACTACTATTACATGCGACAAGTGAATCTTAAAAGTACAACTGAGTGAAAAAAATGAAAGCTGCAGAATGTCACATGCAATATACTATTCTTATCAAGATTAAGAGCAAGTAAAACGAGGCAGCTTCTGTTTGGATATGTATGTGGACATAGTAACACTATGTGCCAGAATGGAGGGCAACTGCCACTACAAAGAACACTGTTTATCTCAACTAACTTTTACTTTTGGTAGACAGACTTTCTCTGAAAAGAAGTGAAGAAGTTTCCACATTTAGTTCTAGGGCAAATTCTTAAACTCCTGTCTGAGAAGCGCTGGCCTAGACTCTACAGCTCCAGAGAAGGAGCAGACTTGGTAAATGTAATCTTCCTGGATCAGGCGTTGCAACCCAAGGCAATTCCGATTACAGGAAATGACTGCCCCAGGCCTCCCTGAAGCTTTCTGATCTGGCAAGGCCCTTTTCTGTCACTTGCAGTGACTCAGAGAGAGAGTGTTTCCGGTGCCCTTTATGTGTTTCTCCCACCCTGGCCCATGTTGCTTTCCACCTCCAATGAGTAAAGTGGCCTCTTCAAATCTTTCTCCTTTCTCCCACAAAGCACCCTGGCCTGTCCTTGGGTGATTTTGATCTGGGGCTGAAGACCGGAAAGATCCCTCCATCCATCAGAGCCTCACAGACCACTGCAGAACTAAGCAGGAGAGATTCTGAGGAACTTCAGATCCATGGGATGTTTGAGAACAGATGTTCGAAAACACTCAGTTTGACTTACGTGTCTTTTTATACGCTCTCTCTCATCTTCTACTTCACTGTTCTTGAAATTCAGAAATTACACCACTCCTTTTGTCACTGCAACTTTGCCTAGAATAATAAAGGCAGGAAATTAGAAACGAGGCAACCAGAAGGAACAAAAAGGTCCAACGGGAAAAAGAAAAAAAAAACACTCTTGACATTCTTGACATTTAAAAGGAAGAAAGGCCACCTGAATTAATGAAAGTCTTTACCTTGGTCCAAGGCAATTTTCATATTTAACTAAACTATTAATAGGAATTTTATGTTTGTAGAAGAAACCATTATTATTCACAAAAAGTTTTCACATGTATTTTCTCATTGAAGTTGTAAGATACTGAGGCTAGGCAAATATTACTGTAAAATGCAGTGGCCAAATATCCTAAGGTTAAGGAACTTTCCAGTGATCCTTCAGCCGGCAAGCATCAGAGTTGGAATTGGAATGCTCTATGACTCCTTAAAGATGGGCACAATAAAGAACAGAAATGGTATGAACCTAACAGAAGCAGAAGATATTAAGAGGTGGCAAGAATACACAGAAGAACTACACAAAAAATATCTTCATGACCCAGATAATCACAATGGTGTGATCACTCACCTAGAGCCAGACGTCCTGGAATGTGAAGTCAAGCGGACCTTAGGAAGCATAATTAAGGACCAAGCTAGTGGAGGTGATGGAATTCCAGTTGAGCTGTTTCAAATCCTGAAAGATGATGCTGTGAAAGTACTGCACTTAAATATGCCAGCAAATTTGGAAAACCCACCAGTGGCCACAGGACTGGAAAAGGTCAGTTTTCATTCCAATCCCAAAGAAAGGCCATGCCAAAGAATGCTCAAACTACCACACAGTTGCACTCATCTCACACACTAGCAAAGTAATGCTCAAAATTCTCCAAGCCAGGCTTCAGCAATACGTGAACTGTGAACTTCCAGATGTTCAAGCTGGTTTTAGAAAAGGCAGAGGAACCAGAGATCAAATTGCCAACATCTGCTGGATCATCGAAAAAGCAAGAGAGTTCCAGAAAAATATCTACTTCTGCTTTATTGTTTACACCAAAGCCTTTGACTGTGTGGATCACAATAAACTGTGGAAAATTCTTCAAAGAGATGGGAATACCAGTCCACTTGACCTGCCTCCTGAGAAATCTGTATGCAGGTCAGAAAGCAACAGTTAGAACTGAACATGGAACACCAGACTGGTTCCAAATAGGAAAAGGAGTACATCAAGGCTGTATATTGTCACCCTGCTTATTTAACTTACATGCAGAGTACATCATGAGAAACACTGGGCTGGAAGAAACACAAGCTGGAATCAAGATTGCCTAGAGAAATATCAATCACCTCAGATATGCAGATAACACCTCCCTTATGGCAGAAAGCAAAGAACTAAAGAGCCTCTTGATGAAAGTGAAAGAGGAGAGCGAAAAAGTTGGCTTAAAACTCAATATGCAGAAAACTAAGATCATGNCTAGAGAAATATCAATCACCTCAGATATGCAGATAACACCTCCCTTATGGCAGAAAGCAAAGAACTAAAGAGCCTCTTGATGAAAGTGAAAGAGGAGAGCGAAAAAGTTGGCTTAAAACTCAATATGCAGAAAACTAAGATCATGGCAGCTGGTCCCATCACTTCACGGCAAATAGATGGGGAAACAGTGGAAACAGTGACAGACTTTATTTTGGGGGGCTCCAAAATCACTGCAGATGGTGACGGCAGCCATGAAATTAAAAGACACTTGCTCCTTGGAANTTGGTTAAGATGGGTCTATGAGTTATGTCCTTGGTCCTAATGCATGACCCTTAACCCTTAGACGTGGTCTTTCTGGTGTCTCAAGGGAACGGTTAAGGTGCTCAATGAGGTCTCTCCAACCTGGCTAACCCAGAGCTCTCCATTTCTCTCCACACTGCATGAGGCCTGCCAGGGCCATTCTCTTTCCCACTCGGGAGAAGCTGCTCTCTACTAGGTCTCAACCTGTCTGGATGCACATCTCAGCTTCTGCGCTCCCCTCTCATAGCTCCCTCCTCCCCAGCAGCCTGCCATACAAACTGCAGCCTCTTCAACAGCCCTGAATTCTGGAGACCACCAGGCTGTAATAGGCTTCTGCTCCTGGTACTCAGATCAAGGAACGCACACAACAGGGAATGTGCTCCAGCAGAAAACTAGGGCAAATGTGGGTCTCACTTCATGTGACTCTTCTCTCACGGATCAAAGTCCTGGGGGGACTAACAGCAACTGCCTTGTGCATCATCCAGGTCTCCAGTTTACCAGAGAAGGGCAGGTCCAGCACCCGCCTCTCAGTTTCTCTAGATTCCTTCAGTGCTAAGTGATGTTTGAGAGGAACAAGGCTGCTCCATTGGGAAGAGTTAAGAATCAAATGCTTGGAGCATATAACAAATGCTCTTTATTTAAACACTTCAAAGAAACTCTCTAATAATCTGTTTCGTAGAAATGTATGTGTTTACTTTTATTGCAGCACTGTGGCAAGAGAAACACTCTCTAGCAGTCAGGCAATTCTAAAAAAAATGCAATAAAATGACAGGAAAATGTCTCTACTGCTTCCAGAAAGCTGAGACTCACTTCAGATAGCCAGCTGGCTATCACTCTGACATATATTTCCATAACTCTTCTTCTAAGTGGCACAATAAAACACTATAATCTAGCCAAGGAATCAAAAGTTAGTTGCTGTTCGTTTTTCTTCCTGTTTACATGCATGTACTTAGGGACGGGGAGAAGACTCCTTTTCAGATCAATCATTTCCTGGCCTCCTTCCATTTCTATTCCTAACCACTGGTGAGAAAATAATCGGAAAAAAATAGTCCAAAGGGAAACTTGCAACCCTAGAGACAAAGCTAATCAAACGGAAACTGGCAACAAGAAGAATATTTTCATCTCACATACCGTGAGCAAAGAGGAGTTCGCCATTCAGGAAAAGGGAGACTAGGCCTTTCCCGGTATAAGCCAGCAGAATTGTGCTGATAGCATGCGTGCACATACACATGCACACACACACGTTTGCACACATGTACATACACACACAGCTTTCCATACAGTGCGCCAGGCAGAATGTGGAACGACCGCTTTCTGCTTCTCGAGTATATGCTCTCCATACTGGATATGCACGTTGTGTGTACGCGCACAGTCATGTCTGACTCTTTATGACCCCATGGACTGTAGCCCACCAGGCTCCTCTGACCATGGAATTTTCCAGGCAAGAATACTGGAATGGGTTGCCATTTCCTTCTCCAGTGGATCTTTCCAACCACTGTTTCAGTACTGTGTATCGCCTCACACAGGAGAGGCATTGCCAACTCGCAGACTTTGACTGTGAAGGAGGATATACGACCTCAGGTCATAATAAATATCAGCCAGGCTCAGAGTGACTAATGCTGGGCTCTTAATACTTCCAGGGAAAACTGAAAACAAAACCAGAAAAGAAACAAAGGCAAATGAAATCCACAGGGATGAAAAGTATGAAACTCAAAGAAAGAGTTTAACCCAGGAAAGAGAAAATGAAGACAACTCCACACTTAACTCATTTTAAGCACTACTGAGAGCCATGGACAGCATTTCTCCATTTCCAGCAAAGTCATCATATAGAAAATAATTTCAAACTTAAGTACTAAAATTTAAGCTTCAATATGAAGACTTTCCCCAAAACCAGAATTTTCAACAAAGGAATATGTAGTTTGTACACCCATGACATGCTTGCTATGATATGATAAACACCAAATATCCAGGGCTCTCACACTTGTACTCAAGTAGTACTGGTGTTTATGATTCTGCCTCAGAGAAGCTGTAATAATAACAGATAATACAACTGTCTATGAATGCTTTACTCTAGGCTAAAGGTCACACATCTCAGAGCTGAGATGACAGCTCTGTTGGTGATGTGGGCTTCACAGTTCCCCCTGATTCAAAGTTCTACCTCTTAACTACAGGGATAAAAGTGAATGCTCGCCAAGTGGCTCAGTGGTAAAGGAGCCAGACGCCAGTGCAAGAGACAGAGGTTCTATCCCTGGGTCAGGAAAGTCCCCTGGAGGAAGAAAAGGCAACCTACTCCAGTATTCTTGCCTGAAAAATCCCATGGACAGAGGAGCCTGGCGGGCTTCAGCCCATAAGGTCTCAAAGAGTCAGAAAGAGCTAAGTATGCACAACACAATGCAACATGAAACTTACTATCTGTAAAATGGGATGGTACCTGCTCCACAAGGCTCTTGAAAGGCTCCATAAGTTAATCATAAAATATTTAGCCTGTGCCCACCCCACAGTAAGCACTTAATACTATTTATGATTGACAAATAATCTTAACTTTTCTGGGTCAACTTCTAATTATTCAATCTTGAATCAGAAACTAAACAGAGACCTTATTTCAATGAGGCAAATACCACTTCAGGGTAAAAAAGAACTGCTCATGCATTCAACCATTCCACCCAGCCACACCCATCCATTTCATCAATAGACCTTTATGGAACGCCCACCACATGTAGAACACTGGGGCAGACTTTGGGGAAGAATATGAAGACAAAAATGACATGGCCCATAGATATGCTCAAAGAATACCATCATCTTATTTTCAACTGCAAACACCGCAGAATACTCACTATGTGCCAGGAACTGTTCTAAGCACCTCAAGTACTGTGTGTGTGTGNGTTGGTGATGTGGGCTTCACAGTTCCCCCTGATTCAAAGTTCTACCTCTTAACTACAGGGATAAAAGTGAATGCTCGCCAAGTGGCTCAGTGGTAAAGGAGCCAGACGCCAGTGCAAGAGACAGAGGTTCTATCCCTGGGTCAGGAAAGTCCCCTGGAGGAAGAAAAGGCAACCTACTCCAGTATTCTTGCCTGAAAAATCCCATGGACAGAGGAGCCTGGCGGGCTTCAGCCCATAAGGTCTCAAAGAGTCAGAAAGAGCTAAGTATGCACAACACAATGCAACATGAAACTTACTATCTGTAAAATGGGATGGTACCTGCTCCACAAGGCTCTTGAAAGGCTTCATAAGTTAATCATAAAATATTTAGCCTGTGCCCACCCCACAGTAAGCACTTAATACTATTTATGATTGACAAATAATCTTAACTTTTCTGGGTCAACTTCTAATTATTCAATCTTGAATCAGAAACTAAACAGAGACCTTATTTCAATGAGGCAAATACCACTTCAGGGTAAAAAAGAACTGCTCATGCATTCAACCATTCCACCCAGCCACACCCATCCATTTCGTCAATAGACCTTTATGGAACGCCCACCACATGTAGAACACTGGGGCAGACTTTGGGGAAGAATATGAAGACAAAAATGACATGGCCCATAGATATGCTCAAAGAATACCATCATCTTATTTTCAACTGCAAACACCGCAGAATACTCACTATGTGCCAGGAACTGTTCTAAGCACCTCAAGTACTGTGTGTGTGTGTGCGCGCGCATGCGTGCATGTGCATGTGCGTGTGCGTGTGTGTGTGTGTGTGTGTGTGTGTGTGTGTGTTATCGTTTAGTNACACAGCTGGGCAAGGACGGCACTGTTCACAGTTAAAGAACCACCAAAAATCAAAGCCCGGCACTTTTTTGGTTTTCGGCCATGCCATAGTAACTTGCAGGAGCTTAGTTCCCGAACCAGGATTGAACTCAGGCACATGGCCTTGAAAGCTCAGAGTCCTCACCACTGGACCCTCAGGGAAGTTCCAAAACTCAGAGCTTTAAACCAAGCTTTGAACAAAGCACCCAGTCCCACCCACCACCCTGTCTCTTATACACATCTAGATGTGTATAAGAGACAGGTGTGTGTGTGGTGTGTGTGTGTGTGTGTGTACTCTATTAATCCTCACAACAATTCTTTAAAGTAAATACTATTTATTATCTTCAACTTACGGATAAGAATCTGAAACACAGAAATAAGTAACTTGCTTTAGCTGACATTGCTTGTAACTGACGGAGCTCGGAGTTAATTCCAGGCTGTCCAATTTCAGAACCTTGGGCTCTTAACCACTAGCTATACTGCTTCCTCCAAGGCCACTAAGAACTAGAGAGAGGACAGACTACAGGAAGGGCCCAGCAGGAACATAAGTAAAGTGCAGTGCTCATGAGTGAGCTGTGCTAGCTCTACACCTAACACCGAGCACGAGTCCTTTTAACTACGGAATGACACGGTCAGGCACATGATTCCAACCCGGACTGAACGCCATCCACAAAGCATTGACGTCTGCCACTCCGAGGGACCGGCTTCTCAGTGATTTAACATGTACTAAAGGGAAAGAGGAGCGCTCAGAACCCTCCAATCTGGCCTTGAACAAATTACTTGACCTTTCTGTGTGTTTCAGCATCGTCACTGTAAGGAGTAAATAATATAATTTATATAGAGAACTTCATTCTCGTACTTAGTACTGAGGACTGTACAAGTAAAATAATAATATTCATTAATTAAATAATTGCAGATTTGCTTCAACACTTTCCTAAGCCATACGGGAAAATCCCAACAGCTAGATAATATCAGTTTATGAATCAAGAAGAATTCAATCTATGGTACCTGAAATACGCTGTGGATTCATGATTAATAAATATGAACTACTGTAACTTCAAAACTACTATAAACCCGTGTTTCTAAATGCTAGGGAATAAGAAAAGTCTTCCATGTTAAGAGATGAGAGAGGCTGGTGTGTACTAAGGGCAGACTCTGTTCTTAGTCACTTCACAGATGGTACTCAGTCTTCAAAACCACACAGAGGTTCATCAAACAATCCCAATATTTCTTTTTTATTTATTTTTTATTGAAGGTTAACTGCTTTACAGAATTTTGTTGTTTTCTGTCAAACCTCAACATGAATCAGCCATAGGTATACATATATCCCCCCACTTTGAACCTTCCTCCCATCTCCCTCCCCATCCCACCCCTCTAGGTTGATACAGAGCCCCTGTTTGAGTTTCTTGAGCCATACAGCAAATTCCCGTTGGCTATCTATTTTACATATGATAATACAAGTTTCCATGTTACTCTTTCCATACATCGCACCCTCTCCTCCCCTCTCCCACGTCCATAAGTCTATTCTCTATGTCTGTTTCTCCACTGTTTTCCTGCAAATAAATTCTTTAGTACAAATGATCCCAATTTTACAGGTGAGGATTCTGAGCCTCTCACTGCTTAATGATGGGCTCCACAATAAGCAGTGGAGACTGCTGCTAAAAATTAGAAGACTTACCAGTGAGGCAAGCAGGTTTGCAATTTCGAAATCAGGCAGTCCCTCCACTGAGCATCTCTTTGGCACCCACCAGAATTTTAAACGTTCCGTGCAAACCAGCTCCCATCCCCAAGATGTGTTCTGTGCTTTAAGGAAGACTTCCAAGTCACTGCAAAGTCAGGATATGTCTCCCATTAAAGTGACAAACTACCACGGATCTCATTCTATCACCCAATTTAGTCATTATGGCCCTTGGGAACAAGATCAGTGAGAGGATTTACAAATTGCTAGGGCTTCCCTGGTAGCTTAGCTGGTAAAGAATCCCCCTGCAATGCAGGAGACCCTGGTTCAATTCCTGGGTTGGGAAGATTCCCTGGAGAGGGGATAGACTACCCACTCCAGTATTCTTGGACTTCCCTAGTGACTCAGTGGGTAAAGAATCCGCCTGCAATGTGGGAGATGTTCCCTGGGTTGGGAAGATCCCCTGGAGAAGGGAAAGGCTACCCACTTCAGTATTCTGGCCTGGAGAATTCCTTGGACTGTATAGTCCATGGGGCTACAAAGAATCAGATATGACTAAGCGATTTTCACTCACACTTAACAGCTCTCCAAAAGTGACTAGATTTCCACCCAAGAACAAACTGGGTTCTAGAGCAGGGATACTGTGAAAATGAACATTGACAGCACCGCGCCAACTATGTGTTTGGGGTGAGGATATAGAAGGAAAAGGTGAGTTGAAATATCCTTTTCTCATTTTGTCTATAGAAGAGGATCCTTATCACAAATAGGCAAATCAGTGATTCGCAAACTTATTTGCGGTTCTCCATGTGTCAACTCGTCCACAACAACAACAGCAACAAAAATGAAGGCAGCAGGGAAGTTCACTGTGTGTATTCTAAGACTTGAGTCTGCTTCTAAAACTTCCAGTGTATGAACTCCATCTTTGACCACAGAGTTCACATTTTGGTCACCACTGTATCCTCAGCACAATACATGGACGGGTAGACCACAGGACTCCAATAAATATGGGTGATGTTCACACCCAGAAAAATATAAAACTGTAGGGGAGGGAATTCCCTGGCGGTCCAGTGGTTAGGACTCCAAACTTTCACTGCTGAGGGACTACATTCAATTCAGAGTCGGGGAACAAAGAACCCACAAACCACTCCAAGGCCACACACACACAAAAAATATGTAAGGGAGAATCGGTGAGAAGGGTTGCCCAGGAAGGATCACTTAGCCCATTCAAGCAGGCTTCAGTGCCAAAATGCTGCTTGCAACTGAATACTTCTCAGAAGTGTGGGATTGGAACCTCCCTGGTGATCCAGTAGTTAAGACTTCACCTTCCAATGTGGGGTGAGGGTTCAACTCCTGATTTGGGAGCAAAGATCCTATATACCTCATGCTCCAAAAGCCAAAACATAAACAACATTGTAACAGATTTAATAAAGACTTAAAAATGGCCCACATAAAAAAATTTTTTTATTAAAAAAATAAAGAAATAGGGGATTTCAGGAAAGTAGATTTTATTTTATTTTTTTTTTGGAAGGAACACACTGGGGGCAAAAAATGCCTCCCAACTTCTCTTGACTATTCAAAATATTTACCAATATTTTGAGATACTTACTGACCTAAAATGTGCCTTCTAACCTGCTATTTCAGAAACATGAATCATATACGTTAAAAATTTACAGCTAGAACTGTGCTTGGTCACAGCCAACACAATGAAGAACAAGGCTGGGCCAACTAGATTTTAATAGAGACACAGACTGTAAACAAATAATTACAATACCATATAATTAGAGCTTTTGGCAAAGGGAGCTGAGTGCGGAAGGGTGCAGAGGAAGGCATGACTAAGCCTGCTGTGGTTTCAGTCCCACATATGAGGAAGGATCTTTCTTTTCCCAAAGTCTTCGCAATTTCCTTGTCCAATTCTCATTTTTCTTTAAAGCAAAAAAGTAGCACAGTTTGTTTATATACTAAGTACTTTAAACAGTCACCATGCTCTTGAAACATCATCACGTCCCCAGGAAAGACTGCACATTAGTATCCACTAGTTAAATAAGAAGTTTCTCAATTAATGATCAGCCATGCCATAATACTGGTTGCAAATATAATACAGGTTGCTAAAATACATACACAATTTGAGTGTTTATAAAAGCTGTATCAAAATTTTCTGGCCCTAATGTTTCCTCCCAAATTACTAGCTTTCTTATACTCAATTAAAACTGTATGTAATTTTCTGTCCAAAAATCTTAAAGATACAAGCCAAATGAATTCTTTATCTAAAATCATCACCTCATCGTTAGCAGTTCATTTTATCGAATTATTGACATGCTGCCCATCTGCAAGAAAGATTTGGGACAACATTCAATAAAAGATACATATGTACTTGGAAGTCACAAATATAAAGGAATGAAGTGGAAAAAAGAAGTTGGTTTTCCAATTACAAGATAATGTTGCTGGTGTACTTGAACAGTAAAATTTCTACAGTCCTAATAGCCAGAACAAAAGGGGAAATGAGGCAGGCCACAAAATTCTGATCAAAGGAAGAATAGAAAAGGGCCTTTCCCCTTAGGTACTGAGAAACAGAATCTTTTTTTTAAAACAATGGCTTATCTAATACATGAAGAAGCAGTGTTACATGGTTCCTTATATTTTTACTATGAGTCTAATATTAAAGTGTACTTCAAAGAAGGTG
>SJYW01021468.1:758326-775257 GCA_006410735.1 Raphicerus campestris | reverse complement strand
TGTGTGTGTGTGTGTGTGTGTGTGTGTGTGGTGTGTGTGTGTGTGTGTGTGTACTCTATTAATCCTCACAACAATTCTTTAAAGTAAATACTATTTATTATCTTCAACTTACGGATAAGAATCTGAAACACAGAAATAAGTAACTTGCTTTAGCTGACATTGCTTGTAACTGACGGAGCTCGGAGTTAATTCCAGGCTGTCCAATTTCAGAACCTTGGGCTCTTAACCACTAGCTATACTGCTTCCTCCAAGGCCACTAAGAACTAGAGAGAGGACAGACTACAGGAAGGGCCCAGCAGGAACATAAGTAAAGTGCAGTGCTCATGAGTGAGCTGTGCTAGCTCTACACCTAACACCGAGCACGAGTCCTTTTAACTACGGAATGACACGGTCAGGCACATGATTCCAACCCGGACTGAACGCCATCCACAAAGCATTGACGTCTGCCACTCCGAGGGACCGGCTTCTCAGTGATTTAACATGTACTAAAGGGAAAGAGGAACGCTCAGAACCCTCCAATCTGGCCTTGAACAAATTACTTGACCTTTCTGTGTGTTTCAGCATCGTCACTGTAAGGAGTAAATAATATAATTTATATAGAGAACTTCATTCTCGTACTTAGTACTGAGGACTGTACAAGTAAAATAATAATATTCATTAATTAAATAATTGCAGATTTGCTTCAACACTTTCCTAAGCCATACAGGAAAATCCCAACAGCTAGATAATATCAGTTTATGAATCAAGAAGAATTCAATCTATGGTACCTGAAATACGCTGTGGATTCATGATTAATAAATATGAACTACTGTAACTTCAAAACTACTATAAACCCGTGTTTCTAAATGCTAGGGAATAAGAAAAGTCTTCCATGTTAAGAGATGAGAGAGGCTGGTGTATACTAAGGGCAGACTCTGTTCTTAGTCACTTCACAGATGGTACTCAGTCTTCAAAACCACACAGAGGTTCATCAAACGATCCCAATATTTCTTTTTTATTTATTTTTTATTGAAGGTTAACTGCTTTACAGAATTTTGTTGTTTTCTGTCAAACCTCAACATGAATCAGCCATAGGTATACATATATCCCCCCACTTTGAACCTTCCTCCCATCTCCCTCCCCATCCCACCCCTCTAGGTTGATACAGAGCCCCTGTTTGAGTTTCTTGAGCCATACAGCAAATTCCCGTTGGCTATCTATTTTACATATGATAATACAAGTTTCCATGTTACTCTTTCCATACATCGCACCCTCTCCTCCCCTCTCCCACGTCCATAAGTCTATTCTCTATGTCTGTTTCTCCACTGTTTTCCTGTAAATAAATTCTTCAGTACAAATGATCCCAATTTTACAGGTGAGGATTCTGAGCCTCTCACTGCTTAATGATGGGCTCCACAATAAGCAGTGGAGACTGCTGCTAAAAATTAGAAGACTTACCAGTGAGGCAAGCAGGTTTGCAATTTCGAAATCAGGCAGTCCCTCCACTGAGCATCTCTTTGGCACCCACCAGAATTTTAAACGTTCCGTGCAAACCAGCTCCCATCCCCAAGATGTGTTCTGTGCCTTAAGGAAGACTTCCAAGTCACTGCAAAGTCAGGATATGTCTCCCATTAAAGTGACAAACTACCATGGATCTCATTCTATCACCCAATTTAGTCATTATGGCCCTTGGGAACAAGATCAGTGAGAGGATTTACAAATTGCTAGGGCTTCCCTGGTAGCTTAGCTGGTAAAGAATCCCCCTGCAATGCAGGAGACCCTGGTTCAATTCCTGGGTTGGGAAGATTCCCTGGAGAGGGGATAGACTACCCACTCCAGTATTCTTGGACTTCCCTAGTGGCTCAGTGGGTAAAGAATCCGCCTGCAATGTGGGAGATGTTCCCTGGGTTGGGAAGATCCCCTGGAGAAGGGAAAGGCTACCCACTTCAGTATTCTGGCCTGGAGAATTCCTTGGACTGTATAGTCCATGGGGCTACAAAGAATCAGATATGACTAAGCGATTTTCACTCACACTTAACAGCTCTCCAAAAGTGACTAGATTTCCACCCAAGAACAAACTGGGTTCTAGAGCAGGGATACTGTGAAAATGAACATTGACAGCACCGCGCCAACTATGTGTTTGGGGTGAGGATATAGAAGGAAAAGGTGAGTTGAAATATCCTTTTCTCATTTTGTCTATAGAAGAGGATCCTTATCACAAATAGGCAAATCAGTGATTCGCAAACTTATTTGCGGTTCTCCATGTGTCAACTCGTCCACAACAACAACAGCAACAAAAATGAAGGCAGCAGGGAAGTTCACTGTGTGTATTCTAAGACTTGAGTCTGCTTCTAAAACTTCCAGTGTATGAACTCCATCTTTGACCACAGAGTTCACATTTTGGTCACCACTGTATCCTCAGCACAATACATGGACGGGTAGACCACAGGACTCCAATAAATATGGGTGATGTTCACACCCAGAAAAATATAAAACTGTAGGGGAGGGAATTCCCTGGCGGTCCAGTGGTTAGGACTCCAAACTTTCACTGCTGAGGGACTACATTCAATTCAGAGTCGGGGAACAAAGAACCCACAAACCACTCCAAGGCCACACACACACAAAAAATATGTAAGGGAGAATCGGTGAGAAGGGTTGCCCAGGAAGGATCACTTAGCCCATTCAAGCAGGCTTCAGTGCCAAAATGCTGC
This sequence comes from Raphicerus campestris, assembly GCA_006410735.1. Classification (NCBI taxonomy): domain Eukaryota; kingdom Metazoa; phylum Chordata; class Mammalia; order Artiodactyla; family Bovidae; genus Raphicerus; species Raphicerus campestris. The sequence goes on along the minus strand of SJYW01021468.1, from coordinate 772,567 downwards.
TTGCAACTGAATACTTCTCAGAAGTGTGGGATTGGAACCTCCCTGGTGATCCAGTAGTTAAGACTTCACCTTCCAATGTGGGGTGAGGGTTCAACTCCTGATTTGGGAGCAAAGATCCTATATACCTCATGCTCCAAAAGCCAAAACATAAACAACATTGTAACAGATTTAATAAAGACTTAAAAATGGCCCACATAAAAAAATTTTTTTATTAAAAAAATAAAGAAATAGGGGATTTCAGGAAAGTAGATTTTATTTTATTTTTTTTTTGGAAGGAACACACTGGGGGCAAAAAATGCCTCCCAACTTCTCTTGACTATTCAAAATATTTACCAATATTTTGAGATACTTACTGACCTAAAATGTGCCTTCTAACCTGCTATTTCAGAAACATGAATCATATACGTTAAAAATTTACAGCTAGAACTGTGCTTGGTCACAGCCGACACAATGAAGAACAAGGCTGGGCCAACTAGATTTTAATAGAGACACAGACTGTAAACAAATAATTACAATACCATATAATTAGAGCTTTTGGCAAAGGGAGCTGAGTGCGGAAGGGTGCAGAGGAAGGCATGACTAAGCCTGCTGTGGTTTCAGTCCCACATATGAGGAAGGATCTTTCTTTTCCCAAAGTCTTCGCAATTTCCTTGTCCAATTCTCATTTTTCTTTAAAGCAAAAAAGTAGCACAGTTTGTTTATATACTAAGTACTTTAAACAGTCACCATGCTCTTGAAACATCATCACGTCCCCAGGAAAGACTGCACATTAGTATCCACTAGTTAAATAAGAAGTTTCTCAATTAATGATCAGCCATGCCATAATACTGGTTGCAAATATAATACAGGTTGCTAAAATACATACACAATTTGAGTGTTTATAAAAGCTGTATCAAAATTTTCTGGCCCTAATGTTTCCTCCCAAATTACTAGCTTTCTTATACTCAATTAAAACTGTATGTAATTTTCTGTCCAAAAATCTTAAAGATACAAGCCAAATGAATTCTTTATCTAAAATCATCACCTCATCGTTAGCAGTTCATTTTATCGAATTATTGACATGCTGCCCATCTGCAAGAAAGATTTGGGACAACATTCAATAAAAGATACATATGTACTTGGAAGTCACAAATATAAAGGAATGAAGTGGAAAAAAGAAGTTGGTTTTCCAATTACAAGATAATGTTGCTGGTGTACTTGAACAGTAAAATTTCTACAGTCCTAATAGCCAGAACAAAAGGGGAAATGAGGCAGGCCACAAAATTCTGATCAAAGGAAGAATAGAAAAGGGCCTTTCCCCTTAGGTACTGAGAAACAGAATCTTTTTTTTAAAACAATGGCTTATCTAATACATGAAGAAGCAGTGTTACATGGTTCCTTATATTTTTACTATGAGTCTAATATTAAAGTGTACTTCAAAGAAGGTGCTCAGGGTGGCACTGCTAATATCAAAATAAATACCTTTTCTTTCTATCAAGTTTAAAAGTACTAAATGTGGGGGTGTTCATGCTAAGTCACTTCAGTCATGTCTGACTCTTTGGAACCCCGTGGACTATAGCCTGCCAGGCTCCTCTGTCCATGGAATTCTCCAGGCATGAATACTGGAGTGGGTTGTCATGCCCTCTTCCAGGGGATCTTCCCTACTCAGGGATCAAACCCATGTCTCTTACGTCCCCTGCACTGGAAGGCAGGTTCTTTACCACTGGCGCCGCCAAAGTACTAAATAAGATGACTGAAAACATCTTGTGCAGAAAGGTATCACAGAGAAGTTGGTCCCCGAAACAAGACCTTCTAGGAAAGACCAATATCCAAAATGCTTTCTAATGTAGCAGCACTAAAAAAAACAAAAGAAAGAAAGAAACATGCTATGAGGATAAAGTGAAATGAATACTTTCTCCCATACAAGAAAGCATCTGGCATCATGTACCAAGGGCCTTAAAAAAGCTCATATCATTTGATGCAGTTCCAGTGTGAACCTATCTTAAGAAAATAATTAGAAATGAGTATAAACTTCTATACATCAATGTTTATCCCTGTTTTCACTATTAAAATTCAAATATTTTTAATTGATCAATAGGAAAATGGCTTAAGAAATTGTGAAATAGCCACAAAACAGAATACTATGCAGACATTAAAAATTATAATCATGCATAAATGCCTAAGATATTATATTAAATGAGGAAAACAGGATACAAATATATCCTTATAAGATAACATACAAATATGTATACACAGAAAAGGAATAGGCAAAATATACCATGTAAATTGACAAAATAATGTTTTTGTGCCTTCCTTTTTTGCTTATCACAGCAATTAGAACAGTTTCCAGCTCATGGGAGGCATGCGTAAAGACAATACATACAATTTTTTAAAGTGTCCACTTTTTTATTTGTGCCCTGGCTATTCATAAGAAATATGCCAAACATTTGTTAGGAAGAGGTGCCTGGGGACTTCCCTGGTGGTCCAGTGGTTAAGATTCCACATGTCCACTGAAGAGGGCACGAGTTCTATTCCTCAATGGGGAACTAAGATCCCACATGCGTACACTGTGGCTAAAAAAAAAAGGAGGTTCCGCTTTGGAACACTAGTGAAAACATCACTTATGGGGAGGGGGAGGGGGAGGTTTTGTCCCATCTGTCAGTAAAAAGCTCGCTTGGCAGGAATGACATTTATGCTCCTTTTCATCCCTTTACTAACATGAGTGTGATTCAAGAGTTAGGGTCCTGGGAATTCAGTGTCCTTGTTATCTTTAATCTATACACTGATGTTCAGCAAAAACCGACTTTCTAAAGTTCATTCCAGCTACAGAATTAAATGAGTCGACTACGCTTTAAGAATTCTCAGGAGCCAGAAAACAGAATCATACGAGTATCATTTATCTTGTTTTTCCACATTTGTGACAGGAACCAAATCAATGTAGAACTATTAAAGAAAGGAAGAGGCATTTAGATGTTTATTTTCTTATCTAAAACCGCCTTGTGGGTAATGTGTTCCACTTGGTTTTACTAGAGGTGCCAGTAACAAAGTTTTAATTAAAGGTTTATTTTTCAGGAATACTTTTCTTTTAATTCATTTCCCAGAGGGGTCTCATTTGATGAAAACAGGACAAACCGTTTGCTCTTGCTGAACTCGGAAGAGTTTAACATTTTAATCCCCTGGGTCAAAACCCATTGTTGGCCCACTTCCTGTTACCAGTACCACAGGAGGACTTGACTGAGCTTTGAATCATGAAGGTGGGGACTGCAGGGCAGGAGGAAGCGAGCCTGCGGGTCCATGATGAGCCTCAGGGGGCCTGAGCCCCAGTGAACCTCCCAGAGGTCTGGTTTGGCTTGAGCTGACTCACTAAGGCTCTTGTTCATGTCAACAAAGAAAAAGGAAACGTGCACTGCCCAGAGTTATCACTACTTGCACTTCTGCAGATTTTCCACATGTATTACTGGCCGCATTTTCACAAGACGAGCACTCTCCTAAAGGGTCTAAAGAGGTTTTTTTAATCAGAGCCAATTCCCAAGTGGCACAGTGGTAAAGAAAATCCGCCTGCCAAGGCAGGAGACTCTTACAAGAGATATGGGTTTGATCTCAGGATGGAAAAGATGCCCTGGAGAAGGAAATGGCACCCCACTCCAGGATTCTTGCCTGGAAAATTCCATGGACAGCCCATAAGGTCACAAAGAGTTGGACATCACTGAGTGAGTTGAATATACACGAACANAGTACAAATGATCCCAATTTTACAGGTGAGGATTCTGAGCCTCTCACTGCTTAATGATGGGCTCCACAATAAGCAGTGGAGACTGCTGCTAAAAATTAGAAGACTTACCAGTGAGGCAAGCAGGTTTGCAATTTCGAAATCAGGCAGTCCCTCCACTGAGCATCTCTTTGGCACCCACCAGAATTTTAAACGTTCCGTGCAAACCAGCTCCCATCCCCAAGATGTGTTCTGTGCCTTAAGGAAGACTTCCAAGTCACTGCAAAGTCAGGATATGTCTCCCATTAAAGTGACAAACTACCATGGATCTCATTCTATCACCCAATTTAGTCATTATGGCCCTTGGGAACAAGATCAGTGAGAGGATTTACAAATTGCTAGGGCTTCCCTGGTAGCTTAGCTGGTAAAGAATCCCCCTGCAATGCAGGAGACCCTGGTTCAATTCCTGGGTTGGGAAGATTCCCTGGAGAGGGGATAGACTACCCACTCCAGTATTCTTGGACTTCCCTAGTGGCTCAGTGGGTAAAGAATCCGCCTGCAATGTGGGAGATGTTCCCTGGGTTGGGAAGATCCCCTGGAGAAGGGAAAGGCTACCCACTTCAGTATTCTGGCCTGGAGAATTCCTTGGACTGTATAGTCCATGGGGCTACAAAGAATCAGATATGACTAAGCGATTTTCACTCACACTTAACAGCTCTCCAAAAGTGACTAGATTTCCACCCAAGAACAAACTGGGTTCTAGAGCAGGGATACTGTGAAAATGAACATTGACAGCACCGCGCCAACTATGTGTTTGGGGTGAGGATATAGAAGGAAAAGGTGAGTTGAAATATCCTTTTCTCATTTTGTCTATAGAAGAGGATCCTTATCACAAATAGGCAAATCAGTGATTCGCAAACTTATTTGCGGTTCTCCATGTGTCAACTCGTCCACAACAACAACAGCAACAAAAATGAAGGCAGCAGGGAAGTTCACTGTGTGTATTCTAAGACTTGAGTCTGCTTCTAAAACTTCCAGTGTATGAACTCCATCTTTGACCACAGAGTTCACATTTTGGTCACCACTGTATCCTCAGCACAATACATGGACGGGTAGACCACAGGACTCCAATAAATATGGGTGATGTTCACACCCAGAAAAATATAAAACTGTAGGGGAGGGAATTCCCTGGCGGTCCAGTGGTTAGGACTCCAAACTTTCACTGCTGAGGGACTACATTCAATTCAGAGTCGGGGAACAAAGAACCCACAAACCACTCCAAGGCCACACACACACAAAAAATATGTAAGGGAGAATCGGTGAGAAGGGTTGCCCAGGAAGGATCACTTAGCCCATTCAAGCAGGCTTCAGTGCCAAAATGCTGCTTGCAACTGAATACTTCTCAGAAGTGTGGGATTGGAACCTCCCTGGTGATCCAGTAGTTAAGACTTCACCTTCCAATGTGGGGTGAGGGTTCAACTCCTGATTTGGGAGCAAAGATCCTATATACCTCATGCTCCAAAAGCCAAAACATAAACAACATTGTAACAGATTTAATAAAGACTTAAAAATGGCCCACATAAAAAAATTTTTTTATTAAAAAAATAAAGAAATAGGGGATTTCAGGAAAGTAGATTTTATTTTATTTTTTTTTTGGAAGGAACACACTGGGGGCAAAAAATGCCTCCCAACTTCTCTTGACTATTCAAAATATTTACCAATATTTTGAGATACTTACTGACCTAAAATGTGCCTTCTAACCTGCTATTTCAGAAACATGAATCATATACGTTAAAAATTTACAGCTAGAACTGTGCTTGGTCACAGCCAACACAATGAAGAACAAGGCTGGGCCAACTAGATTTTAATAGAGACACAGACTGTAAACAAATAATTACAATACCATATAATTAGAGCTTTTGGCAAAGGGAGCTGAGTGCGGAAGGGTGCAGAGGAAGGCATGACTAAGCCTGCTGTGGTTTCAGTCCCACATATGAGGAAGGATCTTTCTTTTCCCAAAGTCTTCGCAATTTCCTTGTCCAATTCTCATTTTTCTTTAAAGCAAAAAAGTAGCACAGTTTGTTTATATACTAAGTACTTTAAACAGTCACCATGCTCTTGAAACATCATCACGTCCCCAGGAAAGACTGCACATTAGTATTCACTAGTTAAATAAGAAGTTTCTCAATTAATGATCAGCCATGCCATAATACTGGTTGCAAATATAATACAGGTTGCTAAAATACATACACAATTTGAGTGTTTATAAAAGCTGTATCAAAATTTTCTGGCCCTAATGTTTCCTCCCAAATTACTAGCTTTCTTATACTCAATTAAAACTGTATGTAATTTTCTGTCCAAAAATCTTAAAGATACAAGCCAAATGAATTCTTTATCTAAAATCATCACCTCATCGTTAGCAGTTCATTTTATCGNATGTTTCCTCCCAAATTACTAGCTTTCTTATACTCAATTAAAACTGTATGTAATTTTCTGTCCAAAAATCTTAAAGATACAAGCCAAATGAATTCTTTATCTAAAATCATCACCTCATCGTTAGCAGTTCATTTTATCGAATTATTGACATGCTGCCCATCTGCAAGAAAGATTTGGGACAACATTCAATAAAAGATACATATGTACTTGGAAGTCACCAATATAAAGGAATGAAGTGGAAAAAAGAAGTTGGTTTTCCAATTACAAGATAATGTTGCTGGTGTACTTGAACAGTAAAATTTCTACAGTCCTAATAGCCAGAACAAAAGGGGAAATGAGGCAGGCCACAAAATTCTGATCAAAGGAAGAATAGAAAAGGGCCTTTCCCCTTAGGTACTGAGAAACAGAATCTTTTTTTTAAAACAATGGCTTATCTAATACATGAAGAAGCAGTGTTACATGGTTCCTTATATTTTTACTATGAGTCTAATATTAAAGTGTACTTCAAAGAAGGTGCTCAGGGTGGCACTGCTAATATCAAAATAAATACCTTTTCTTTCTATCAAGTTTAAAAGTACTAAATGTGGGGGTGTTCATGCTAAGTCACTTCAGTCATGTCTGACTCTTTGGAACCCCGTGGACTATAGCCTGCCAGGCTCCTCTGTCCATGGAATTCTCCAGGCATGAATACTGGAGTGGGTTGTCATGCCCTCTTCCAGGGGATCTTCCCTACTCAGGGATCAAACCCATGTCTCTTACGTCCCCTGCACTGGAAGGCAGGTTCTTTACCACTGGCGCCGCCAAAGTACTAAATAAGATGACTGAAAACATCTTGTGCAGAAAGGTATCACAGAGAAGTTGGTCCCCGAAACAAGACCTTCTAGGAAAGACCAATATCCAAAATGCTTTCTAATGTAGCAGCACTAAAAAAAACAAAAGAAAGAAAGAAACATGCTATGAGGATAAAGTGAAATGAATACTTTCTCCCATACAAGAAAGCATCTGGCATCATGTACCAAGGGCCTTAAAAAAGCTCATATCATTTGATGCAGTTCCAGTGTGAACCTATCTTAAGAAAATAATTAGAAATGAGTATAAACTTCTATACATCAATGTTTATCCCTGTTTTCACTATTAAAATTCAAATATTTTTAATTGATCAATAGGAAAATGGCTTAAGAAATTGTGAAATAGCCACAAAACAGAATACTATGCAGACATTAAAAATTATAATCATGCATAAATGCCTAAGATATTATATTAAATGAGGAAAACAGGATACAAATATATCCTTATAAGATAACATACAAATATGTATACACAGAAAAGGAATAGGCAAAATATATCATGTAAATTGACAAAATAATGCTTTTGTGCATTCCTTTTTTGCTTATCATAGCAATTAGAACAGTTTCCAGCTCACGGGAGGCATGCGTAAAGACAACACATACAATTTTTTAAAGTGTCCACTTTTTTATTTGTGCCCTGGCTGTTCATATAAGAAATATGCCAAACATTTGTTAGGAAGAGGTGCCTGGGGACTTCCCTGGTGGTCCAGTGGTTAAGATTCCACGTGTCCACTGAAGAGGGCACGAGTTCTATTCCTTATTGGGGAACTAAGATCCCACATGCGTACACTGTGGCTAAAAAAAAAAGGAGGTTCCGCTTTGGAACACTAGTGAAAACATCACTTATGGGGAGGGGGAGGGGGAGGTTTTGTCCCATCTGTCAGTAAAAAGCTCGCTTGGCAGGAATGACATTTATGCTCCTTTTCATCCCTTTACTAACATGAGTGTGATTCAAGAGTTAGGGTCCTGGAATTCAGTGTCCTTGTTATCTTTAATCTATACCCTGATGTTCAGCAAAAACCGACTTTCTAAAGTTCATTCCAGCTACAGAATTAAATGAGTCGACTACGCTTTAAGAATTCTCAGGAACCAGAAAACAGAATCATACGAGTATCATTTATCTTGTTTTTCCACATTTGTGACAGGAACCAAATCAATGTAGAACTATTAAAGAAAGGAAGAGGCATTTAGATGTTTATTTTCTTATCTAAAACCGCCTTGTGGGTAATGTGTTCCACTTGGTTTTACTAGAGGTGCCAGTAACAAAGTTTTAATTAAAGGTTTATTTTTCAGGAATACTTTTCTTTTAATTCATTTCCCAGAGGGGTCTCATTTGATGAAAACAGGACAAACCGTTTGCTCTTGCTGAACTCTGAAGAGTTTAACATTTTAATCCCCTGGGTCAAAACCCATTGTTGGCCCACTTCCTGTTATCAGTACCACAGGAGGACTTGACTGAGCTTTGAATCATGAAGGTGGGGACTGCAGGGCAGGAGGAAGGGAGCCTGCGGGTCCATGATGAGCCTCAGGGGGCCTGAGCTCCAGTGAACCTCCCAGAGGTCTGGTTTGGCTGGAGCTGACTCACTAAGGCTCTCGCTCATGTCAACAAAGAAAAAGGAAACGTGCACTGCCCAGAGTTATCACTACTTGCACTTCTGCAGATTTTCCACATGTATTACTGGCCGCATTTTCACAAGACGAGCACTCTCCTAAAGGGTCTAAAGAGGTTTTTTTAATCAGAGCCAATTCCCAAGTGGCACAGTGGTAAAGAAAATCCGCCTGCCAAGGCAGGAGACTCTTACAAGAGATATGGGTTTGATCTCAGGATGGAAAAGATGCCCTGGAGAAGGAAATGGCACCCCACTCCAGGATTCTTGCCTGGAAAATTCCATGGACAGCCCATAAGGTCACAAAGAGTTGGACATCACTGAGTGAGTTGAATACACACGAACAATTTTTACTGAAAATACCCCTTTTCTACACTATCTTTCTACGTCCCTGGTCTCCCAAGGGGGCCCCTAAAATGGAGTTTAAGAAATCAAACTCTTATCTCAGGGTGAGCCCCGCTAACCCCCCAGACTTAGAAAGTTGCTTCTGTGTTCCAGCCCCAACAGAACCACGGTGGCCAGAGTAGGTGGCCGTGGGCCTGCAAGCATCAGCTCCGTCTGACTCTCCCTCTAGGACTTTCCAGCAGGAATCAGCCCTGGCTCACAAGCCCCTCTGCTCTCCAAAACTCCTCCCTCCAGCGTGGGAGAGCAGAGAGGTGTCAGGTGCGGCAGCCAGGGACCCTTCCTCTACAGACTGAGTTAGCAGCCTTTCTACCCTGTTCAAGAGGAAATGGCTTGGAAGAACTATATGCCCATTGTCTTATTAATAAACTTTGAGGGAAGGGGAGCATCACACAGTAACGTATACTCATGTGTGTGGCTAAGTCGTTCTCTCGAGTCAGATCCTTTGTGCCCCCATGGATTGTAGCCCACCAGGCTCCTCTGTCCATGAGAATTCTCCAGGCAAGAATACTGGAGTGAGTAGCCATTCTCTTCTCCAGGGGATCTTCCCGACTCAGGGATTAAACTCACGTCTCCTGCACTGGCAGGGGGATTCTTTCCAACTGAGCCACCTGGGAAGCCCAGTATAGACTCACTGAAGGGAAATCAGAAGAAAGGGACAAGGCACTAACATTACTAAGTATTTTGTGCCAACCTCTATCATTCAAGATTTCAACAAAAACAGAATGCTAGACTATGAAGATCACTAAGCTAGACAGACACTTATTATCAAGTGAACTTGGACCTCACTTTACAGTGTTGTTTCCAGAGGAGTGAGGACACGCCACGGGTGGAGATTCTTTATTTCCCTGAGGGCCTCATCCGCTCCAAGCTCTCAGCTCTAAACTCTAGCTAGAATGAAGATCCCCCCGACAAAAGGCTACCCTAGATTCACATACAAGAGTATCCATCTTCACCTAAATAGTTGTAAAAATCTTTCTGTGAAAAATAAAAAAATCTACAGCTAACTAAACTTAGTAAATTCAGGGTTAACCCAAGCCCAAAGGATGTCTTTAAGGTAAGACCTCCGAGCCTCAACACACTAAGTGTGAGATGTGAGGCACGGCCCAGGGCTTGTGGACACGCTGACTTGCCTCTTCTCACAAACCGGTTTCTCCCACCTCCTTTTATACTTTTCCCCATGGAGCCTGTTTATAGGAATAGTGTCCCACTGAGTCTATTCCAAGAAATGCTGCTGCAAAGTACTTCCCCAAAATAAGACCTAAATTCTTAATGGACTGGTTCACTCATACAGCTCAGTGGCCTCCCTTTTGGGACTGGAAGCTCACCATGGACTAGGCCTCGGGCTGGAAACCTTACAGCCCTGGAGACATGGGAGGGCCCTCACATGGGAGCAAGGGAGTCAAGCCTAGATTCAGTGGGTGTTTCCCAGCCACCCTAGGAGACATGAGTGTGTGATGGATCAGGAGCGAATTTCCTAAGCAGAGTCCCAAACTGAGCAAATACAGTCATAATTAAAGTATTTGACTTAATTTATCTATATTCCTCTCCATAACACTGATATCCCTTCTTTCTTCCCAGTGTTTAATTGACCTGCACTCACATGTATTCCTTGTGATCAGAACCCTCATTTCCTCTGTACTAACTAATCCAGAATAAGACATGAGGGACTAATAGTGCCTCAGAACCACCAGGAATGTTTAGACTTAAAAATGATTAAATATTGAGATATTTGGATAACAGATTGACAAAGCACCTTTTAATACATTTGATCATGTTTTTACTTCCTGCATTAAGCTATTTAACCACAAAAATAATTACACGTGTTCAAATTAAACCTTTTAAGAACTTAAGCCCCAATAAAGAATTTCAGGTACCTGGAATTCAACCACTTAAAGATATTCCAAGCTAACATTTTGATTAATGCCTTTCCAGGATTTTTCCCTTTATATTTAGTTATTTCTTTATTGAAAATGTTAATGTTATATATTCTATGACAGCCTATTTTTTATACATTTTGTCCCATGTCAGTATTTTTCTTCAATATCATTGTCATGGTTACAGAATATTCCATTACACAGATGAATCATAACATACTCACCCAAGCCACCTATCTGGGTGGCTTCCAGCATTCAGTTTCAAACAATGCTCACTAAGCATACTCTGAACTAAGTCTCTGAACAAAGCTCTACTCATTTCCTTAGAAATTACTCCTAGAAGTGGGCTCACTGAGTCCAAGGAAGAACACTCTGTTTCTCCTGGGTCACAGAGGACCTTGGAAGGAACAACTGGCCCCCTGAGTCATTTCCTTCTGCATTTCTCTCAACGTCATGTGGCCGCCTTTCCCCAGCCTGTTCCTGTCGCCTAATTATTATCCGGTTTTCAAGATATTCAAATCCCAGGGTCTACGGGATATCCCTAGGTCAACAAGCTTTCTGGTGTAACTCTTAGTCTTTTAAAATAAGAGCTGATATCACCCTCTCCTTTGTGTTCCTAAATCTTTATCCATCTGTCATTTCTTTGATAGCTTTAACTGAATGACTGATATGAGCACTCACCTAGGATGGTGTCCATGATAAAATGTTGAATTTCCTGTCCCCACCCCTGTCTCATGATGTAATATTCAACTTGCTTAGCATCACCCAGTTTATTTTTGTGAGACCAAGGTGTCAGTGGGGCAATAGACAGTGGTGCTTCTTTTCCATCAGTGTGTTTCCTGAGTGGAACAGTGGCAGCAGCCCAGGCTTATGGTCTGGGCCCTAACTCTGGTCTACAGTGTCCCATCGGGAAGGGCCATGCTGTAAAGCAGAATCCAAGAAGAGTGACAGCTCCATACAGGGCACAACCGCCAGTCACAAAAATGGCTTTGACCATTTGTTTACTTTCCCGGCACGCAATTTAGCCCAGACTGCATCTATTAAGTAGCGCAGATTCATCACGTGATAAACGCTAGGTCTGTTCTCAAGGAACCACTGGACAAGACATGGGCAAACCCAAAGAGCTCCAGTGTTTCTCTTTCGGGTGCGTTAGCATTCCAGACAGGACAATCCTTCATTGCGTGCAACTGTCCAAGGTCTGGGGGACACTTAGTATCCACATCCTCGGGATGTTCAGTGCTAAGATACTCACCCCTCATCACCACGACAACCATAAATGTCCTTACAGGTTTCTAAACACTAGGGTGGAGAGGGCGGGGTCGGGGGAGGGTGCAGAGGACACCATCAACCATTGAGAATCTCTGTGTCTTTTTGCTGAGATGGAATGAACACTTAGGAAATGACAGAAAACAATTATCAATCTGATATGGAATTATGCAAATTCTAAGCACCATAAAGGGTCGAGGGATCAAAGAAGGTGAAAGGTGCAAAGCAGGCTGTAGCCATGGGAGAGAGAGAGCTGCAACCTCTCCAAGGAGTCCAGTCCAGGGTGAAAGATTGCTGTGACGTGCTTTCTCACCAGCACCGAGGGCTGCCCCACGCCGGTAAGCTGATTACACCAGTCGCTGCGAGTAAACCACATCCTAAGCATCTGGCAATGCCACCTTTAAAATGCTGTTATTGTTTCTGCCTTCCGACTCAGGGCAAGTTCTCTCCTTGCGTTCTGGACTCAGGGAAGGCAGGACATCTGGAAGCCCCACTGAAGGGGAAGGCCACTGTCAGCCTAACCCTGCTGGGCTGCTCCAGAGACCTAGACAAGGAGCACAGACCCTTCCCTGCAGGACTGGCCCGAGTTTGCCTGGCCTGGCTCCTTTCTGCCCACATCAGCTGTGATCAAAGGACGAGCTTGTGTCCAGAGGACAAGTGTGTCTAAGCCTCTGGGAACAATGCCCTTGTTGATCTTCTGTGCTCTGGTTGCATAAGGCCATTGACTGACTTCAACCTTGGCTACCATCAATATCTTCACCTTTTACCAGACGGTGTTGGCAGTGATATGTTGTCTGATGTCACCGTTACGCTCGGGTGAGACTGAAAAGGTCAGTGAATGAGGCGTCTTTTATAGATCCTGTTCAATGTTTATTAATGATGTACTGTATACTAGGTATTATATGGCTGTGGTGCTCAGACTTATTTAAAACGCAGATTTCCAGGCCTCAGAAACTCTGCTTCAGTTAAGTTGAGGGGTGCAGGAATCTGTAATGTAATCTATCCCTGGTGTTCCTGATACAGATGACCCATGAGGATACTTTATGAAACTTGGCCACAGAATGACAGTAAACTAAAGAAAAAACCAGCTTTTCCTTGTCACTTTGTATTCTATCACCTTGAAATGTACTATTTATAGCAAAATAAAAACTAAATGATACTGGGTTTCCTCTTGAGCGTACCATGGCAACACATATACTAGCATACATAAAATTTAGTGGGAATTTGCTGTATGATTTAGGGAACTCAAACCAGGGCTCTGTAACAGCCTAGAGGGGTGGGATGGGGTGGCAGGTGGGAGAAGGGTTCAAGAGGGAGGAGACACATGTATACCGATGGCTGATTCAAGTTGATGTATGGCACAGACCAACCCAATATTGTAAAGCAATTATCCTTCCATTAAAAAGAAATTTTTTTTTTTTTTAAACTGAGAGGTCAACTTCATTCTGAGGAGATTAGAGTCCCTGTTGTAATATACTTAAATACAGATATGGCAATCTTGCAATTAAAACTTGTATTTATGTGTATTAAAAATTTTACATTTTATTCTCCACATAAGTGCTTGATCACAAGATGAGTATTTGTTATACAAAGCACACTGATTGTAACTTTATTACCTTATAATTGGATAGTTTTACTAATTTTTCAGTATTTCTTACTCTATCTTCATGAAAGATTATCTTAGGTAACCATGTGATTACCTGCATCAGACTACATGCAAACTAAGGCATAAAGAGTTCATGAGAATGTCTAAAGATCAAAACAAGAACCTACACTTCTGGAATGCTGTATCTTTTCCTGCTAGACTGGAAACAGCAAAGAGGGTTTGTGCCACCTGCCAATACAGATGGGCCAGCAGACCAGAAACAGCTGCCTACACAGTAACTATGAGAGCCAGCCCGAGAGAAGGGAATCATAGCAGATGAGCAATGTCTGCCTCACGCACAGGTGAGAAAAGGGGAGACCTCTGTGCACACCTCTTCATTGGCAAAGACCCTGATGCTGGAAAAGATTGAAGGCAGGAGGAAAGGGGGATGACAGTGGATGCGATGGTGGGATGGCATCACCGACTCAATGGATGTGAGTGTGAGCAAACTCTAGAAGACGGTGAAGGACAG
>SJYW01021468.1:733560-756643 GCA_006410735.1 Raphicerus campestris | reverse complement strand
GTCAGATCCTTTGTGCCCCCATGGATTGTAGCCCACCAGGCTCCTCTGTCCATGAGAATTCTCCAGGCAAGAATACTGGAGTGAGTAGCCATTCTCTTCTCCAGGGGATCTTCCCGACTCAGGGATTAAACTCACGTCTCCTGCACTGGCAGGGGGATTCTTTCCAACTGAGCCACCTGGGAAGCCCAGTATAGACTCACTGAAGGGAAATCAGAAGAAAGGGACAAGGCACTAACATTACTAAGTATTTTGTGCCAACCTCTATCATTCAAGATTTCAACAAAAACAGAATGCTAGACTATGAAGATCACTAAGCTAGACAGACACTTATTATCAAGTGAACTTGGACCTCACTTTACAGTGTTGTTTCCAGAGGAGTGAGGACACGCCACGGGTGGAGATTCTTTATTTCCCTGAGGGCCTCATCCGCTCCAAGCTCTCAGCTCTAAACTCTAGCTAGAATGAAGATCCCCCCGACAAAAGGCTACCCTAGATTCACATACAAGAGTATCCATCTTCACCTAAATAGTTGTAAAAATCTTTCTGTGAAAAATAAAAAAATCTACAGCTAACTAAACTTAGTAAATTCAGGGTTAACCCAAGCCCAAAGGATGTCTTTAAGGTAAGACCTCCGAGCCTCAACACACTAAGTGTGAGATGTGAGGCACGGCCCAGGGCTTGTGGACACGCTGACTTGCCTCTTCTCACAAACCGGTTTCTCCCACCTCCTTTTATACTTTTCCCCATGGAGCCTGTTTATAGGAATAGTGTCCCACTGAGTCTATTCCAAGAAATGCTGCTGCAAAGTACTTCCTCAAAATAAGACCTAAATTCTTAATGGACTGGTTCACTCATACAGCTCAGTGGCCTCCCTTTTGGGACTGGAAGCCCACCATGGACTAGGCCTCGGGCTGGAAACCTTACAGCCCTGGAAACATGGGAGGGCCCTCACATGGGAGCAAGGGAGTCAAGCCTAGATTCAGTGGGTGTTTCCCAGCCACCCTAGGAGACATGAGTGTGTGATGGATCAGGAGCGAATTTCCTAAGCAGAGTCCCAAACTGAGCAAATACAGTCATAATTAAAGTATTTGACTTAATTTATCTATATTCCTCTCCATAACACTGATATCCCTTCTCTCTTCCCAGTGTTTAATTGACCTGCACTCACATGTATTCCCTGTGATCAGANGATGGATCAGGAGCGAATTTCCTAAGCAGAGTCCCAAACTGAGCAAATACAGTCATAATTAAAGTATTTGACTTAATTTATCTATATTCCTCTCCATAACACTGATATCCCTTCTCTCTTCCCAGTGTTTAATTGACCTGCACTCACATGTATTCCTTGTGATCAGAACCCTCATTTCCTCTGTACTAACTAATCCAGAATAAGACATGAGGGACTAATAGTGCCTCAGAACCACCAGGAATGTTTAGACTTAAAAATGATTAAATATTGAGATATTTGGATAACAGATTGACAAAGCACCTTTTAATACATTTGATCATGTTTTTACTTCCTGCATTAAGCTATTTAACCACAAAAATAATTACACGTGTTCAAATTAAACCTTTTAAGAACTTAAGCCCCAATAAAGAATTTCAGGTACCTGGAATTCAACCACTTAAAGATATTCCAAGCTAACATTTTGATTAATGCCTTTCCAGGATTTTTCCCTTTATATTTAGTTATTTCTTTATTGAAAATGTTAATGTTATATATTCTATGACAGCCTATTTTTTATACATTTTGTCCCATGTCAGTATTTTTCTTCAATATCATTGTCATGGTTACAGAATATTCCATTACACAGATGAATCATAACATACTCACCCAAGCCACCTATCTGGGTGGCTTCCAGCATTCAGTTTCAAACAATGCTCACTAAGCATACTCTGAACTAAGTCTCTGAACAAAGCTCTACTCATTTCCTTAGAAATTACTCCTAGAAGTGGGCTCACTGAGTCCAAGGAAGAACACTCTGTTTCTCCTGGGTCACAGAGGACCTTGGAAGGAACAACTGGCCCCCTGAGTCATTTCCTTCTGCATTTCTCTCAACGTCATGTGGCCGCCTTTCCCCAGCCTGTTCCTGTCGCCTAATTATTATCCGGTTTTCAAGATATTCAAATCCCAGGGTCTACGGGATATCCCTAGGTCAACAAGCTTTCTGGTGTAACTCTTAGTCTTTTAAAATAAGAGCTGATATCACCCTCTCCTTTGTGTTCCTAAATCTTTATCCATCTGTCATTTCTTTGATAGCTTTAACTGAATGACTGATATGAGCACTCACCTAGGATGGTGTCCATGATAAAATGTTGAATTTCCTGTCCCCACCCCTGTCTCATGATGTAATATTCAACTTGCTTAGCATCACCCAGTTTATTTTTGTGAGACCAAGGTGTCAGTGGGGCAATAGACAGTGGTGCTTCTTTTCCATCAGTGTGTTTCCTGAGTGGAACAGTGGCAGCAGCCCAGGCTTATGGTCTGGGCCCTAACTCTGGTCTACAGTGTCCCATCGGGAAGGGCCATGCTGTAAAGCAGAATCCAAGAAGAGTGACAGCTCCACACAGGGCACAACCGCCAGTCACAAAAATGGCTTTGACCATTTGTTTACTTTCCCGGCATGCAATTTAGCCCAGACTGCATCTATTAAGTAGCGCAGATTCATCACGTGATAAACACTAGGTCTGTTCTCAAGGAACCACTGGACAAGACATGGGCAAACCCAAAGAGCTCCAGTGTTTCTCTTTCGAGTGCGTCAGCATTCCAGACAGGACAATCCTTCATTGCATGCAACTGTCCAAGGTCTGGGGGACACTTAGTATCCACATCCTCGGGATGTTCAGTGCTAAGAGACTCACCCCTCATCACCACGACAACCATAAATGTCCTTACAGGTTTCTAAACACTAGGGTGGAGAGGGCGGGGTCGGGGGAGGGTGCAGAGGACACCATCAACCATTGAGAATCTCTGTGTCTTTTTGCTGAGATGGAATGAACACTTAGGAAATGACAGAAAACAATTATCAATCTGATATGGAATTATGCAAATTCTAAGCACCATAAAGGGTCGAGGGATCAAAGAAGGTGAGAGGTGCAAAGCAGGCTGTAGGCATGGGAGAGAGAGAGCTGCAACCTCTCCAAGGAGTCCAGTCCAGGGTGAAAGATTGCTGTGACGTGCTTTCCCATCAGCACCGAGGGCTGTCCCACTCCGGTAAGCTGATTACACCAGTCGCTGCAAGTAAACCACATCCCACGTGCCTGGCAATGCCACCTTTAAAATGCTGTTATTGTTTCTGCCTTCTAACTCAGGGCAAGTTCTCTCCTTGCATTCTGGACTCAGGGAAGGCGGGACATCTGGAAGCCCCACTGAAGGGGAAGGCCACTGTCAGCCTAACCCTGCTGGGCTGCTCCAGAGACCTAGACAAGGNACCAAGATGCAGCTGTGATTAAAGTGCTTTGAACACATTCAACTGGAAAATCTACAAGGCAGCTGGACCAGTCACGGCTGGAGATCTTAAGAGAGATTTAAGGTTTGAAAACCTGGGGGTTTGTAGGCACAGAAGAAGAAAAGGCCAAAAATATCAATCATGTATCTTCCTTTCCAATCTAGTTAAATTTTATAAGAGTTATGCTACTCCACCTGTAAAGACTTAATGCAACAGAAATGTTATCATGTAAGTGATTTTCTAAATTATAGCACTTAACTGCAATTTTTCACATCTCCTAACAATTTAATTCAAGCAACAAGAAAACTCTTGTTGTTGAAAATATTTCCTAAGGATTTTGTACTTTTCTGCCTTCTTACATATGGCACATCAAGATAATTTTATCTTTCTCTGGAGATTAAATACCTTATAATCCCTAATGACATCCTCATAAGGGGCATTAACTGACATTTCAGAGCTCAGCCTATATGATGATCTCGAGCCCCTCCTAGAATATCCCCCCATTCGGTGAATGGGGACCACCTAGCTCTACGTGCTGTCATCTGTCATACTCCAAGTGCATAGCGCTGTTGTAAGTTGCCAGACTTGGATTCAAGGCTAGGAGATGGGGCCAAGATCCTTGAAACTGTAATAGAGCCATCCACTCTCAGGAGATCTGGGGGGATAAAAAGGCTTGTTGCAAATTCAGTCAAGAGAACTAGAGTAGCATCTCCAAAAGTCATGACTAGAACCAACTGTAGGACTCATCCACCTTAAAAAAAAAAAACAAAAAGACTGACATTTTCTTTTCTGATAAAATACAAATCTTCTAGGAAGAAGGTACTAAAACTGATAGTTATTTCACTTCAAAGAGAATTTCTGATTATTTCCCCTGCAAACAGGTTTTACTAGGAAAAGCTCAAGATGCTGGTGCATAGACATGGAAAAGGCTGCATGTCTCACACCTTTGCCTAAAATCACTCTGGTGGAAACTGTTACTTTTTCTTAAAATCCTCCCACAGCCACCACCACTAACATTGGCTTCTCAAGGCACTGAAGCTCCAGCAACCAAATTAGACCTTGTGGGAAAGAAAGTTGAAGACAACCACATCCGATAACTTCTGCTTTTCATTCTTCAAAGACTTGCACTTCATCCAAAAGAGGTGCGTAAACACAATTTTCCAGGTTCTGTGTGTCTAAAATGGCCAGAAGTGCATTTCATCTTCCCCTCCACATTATTTTTAGAAATTCAAAAAGATCTGACGCACATATTTACAAACCACTGTTTTGAAGTGCTGCCACTCATTGAATTCTTAGACATCTGTTTAAGAATAGCTTGTGAGATACCTGAAAACTGAGAGAGAGAGCAGAGAAACCAGAATTTCTATGCCTCCATCCGTCTAGGCTAAAGCAGAAAATATGCATAAAAATATTTTTTGTCTGTAAATAATAAAGGTCAGAAGAGGGAGAACTTATGAATAGCATGAGTCAAAGTAAAGTGGTTAAAAAAAATTGTTTTAAGGACCATAAAGAAAAGTTTGTGAGAAAACAGAAAAGCTAAATGTATTTCATACATAAAATGTATAAAACCATACATATGCATATTATATATAATGTATATTATATATATTACATATAAAAATATAAAAAGCTAGCTGTCTATAAATTATATACACATATATCACAATGATATATATTGTTCAGAAAGCCCCAATTTTATTTGTTAATTTGTTTTTATTTTTCAGCAAACATTATTTTTTATTTTTCAGCAAACATTCATGCATATTTTTGGAAGGGGGGTTAGTTATTGCAATGCAATGCCAACTGTGAAAGAGAATAAAGTTTTTTCTAATCTCCTAGTTTTTACTGTTTTTAACATGATCTGCCACCATCCAGACAGCACAGAGGAGTTATGTTAGTACCAAAACCTTCCTGGAAACCAAGTGTTGACTTTCTAGAGAGCACCCAGTATTTCAAGGCAAGTAGATATTTTCCATTACAACATGCTGCTGGAAAAACTGCCTTTAGAGGGGCTGGCAACCTGACTGAGGAGTGACTCTAAAGCTGAGGCTGATTTTCTATCACTTGGAATCTCAGTGGGGAGAGGGAGGGTATGGAGGGGAGGAGACTGAGGACCTGAGACAGTAGCTCCTGCACATCCGAGCAGCAGGCCCAACAATCAAGCTATTTTAAAAAGCCGAGGAAAGTAGATATACATGTTACATATCTAGTCACAAAAAAGTATTAACCATGAGAACAAAAGGGTTTGGGGTAAAAATTCAAGTAAAAAGGAGTTTTTGTAGGGATATAACCTGCTGCTAAGTCGCTTCAGTTGTGTCCGACTCTGTGTGACCCTATAGACGGGGGCCCACTGTCTCCGGGGTTCTCCAGGCAAGAACACTGGAGTGGGTTTGCCATTTCCTTCTCCAATGCATGAAAGTGAAAAGCAAAAGTGAAGTCGCTCAGGCGTGCCGGACTCTTAGCGACTCCATGGACTACAGCCCACCAGGCTCCTCTGTCCATGGGATTTTCCAGGCAAGAGTACTGGAATGGGGTGCCATTGCCTTCTCCAGGGATATAACCTGCAGGCAAGTAAATCCCTGAAACAAAGTTGAGACAGGGATGTAATGTTCTACTTTGGAGGAGAAAGGGGGGCAAAATAACCAGGCAGGAAGTAGTTGCTTCAGCAAGAAGTAGATATAAAACACTGGCTCCCAAAGTGAAAAAGTGAAAAGTGAAAGTAAAAGTCACTCAGTTGTGTCCGACTCTTTGCAATCCTATGGATGGTAGCCCCCTAGGCTCTTCTGTCCATGGAATTCTCCAGGCAAGAATACTGGAGTGGGTTTCCATGCTCTCCCCCAGGGATCTTCCCAACCCAGAGATCAAACCTGAGTCTCCTGCATTGCAGGCAGATTCTTTACCATCTGAGCTACCAGGGAAGCCCTTGGCTCCCAAAAGCCAAAGCGAAATAATCCGCATGTTGCCACCAAAAACTTAGTGTGGTCCAATGACCATGCTTGTGAGTACACTTTAGAGGTCAGTGTTTAAAGCAAGACATTGTTTCACTTGACTTGATTCCAAATATCTTTTAACTTAAAAAAAAAAAAAAATCAAACCTACATTCACTCAAGTGAGAGGACACTAGCCAGTAAAGGAGCCATCAGAGGCAATCCCAGGGCATACATCCCCAAATGTCCTGCACAGGCAGAACTATCAAATCAGGACTCGCTTTCTACCAGAGGCCATGCTGAGGAAGAAAACGACCCATCTGGACAGACAAGTGCTGACGCATCTATTTCTCAAATGTCTGCTGTACTTACCTGCCATACTCACATGCGCTGACATAACTTGTAGGAATGTGAAAATAAAACAACAATATCATATAACGGTTACTGAATGCTGGGCGTGTCTGAAGAGTTACTAATTAACCCATTAATCCTCACAGTAACTCTGAGAGGGTTACTTTTATTGTCCCATTTCACAGGTCAGGAAACTGAAGCCCAGAAAGGAGAGGTGAGGTGTGCAGGTCACACAGGGAGGGGATGAACCACAGCATCTACTCTTGCAAACACCGTCTCTGACACTGGAACCCGGAGTTCTATACCCCCATACTTCTACCCCTAATCCTAAACCCTCTATGAACCATGTCACAAGCCTGCTGTAGTGAAGGCAAGTCAGTTGAAGAGTCTTCACTTCATTTGTGTTCCCATCTCTAAGCTAGATTCTCAGTTGCAACTAAGAGTTTGCTTATCCTCATTTCAGTTCTTTTCTTAACAGAAAATTAAATCAAAAGCTTTTACGGAAAAGCTAAGACAGACCCAATGTTCAGGTCCAACTAACTGCAACTCCATGAAGTAAACCTGAGATAGATCCTTTGTTCAACAATAGACTAAAATGCAACCTTGCGGTTGTAGAGGGTGAAGGGTTTTGACGATGTAAAGGAGAGGGAAAATGAGAAAGTGTAAGCAGGGGCTGGCATGACGCCCAGGGTGCCTGCAGCACACAGCCCCGTGTCCTGCAAGCTCTGTCCAAACACGCCGGAAACCCTGAGGATGGGAGGCCAAGGCAACCACCCCTCTTCATGTGCCCAAAAGGAATTGAGAAGTGTGTGCCATTTATTTCTATTTATGTGTTCGATCTATTGCAATCACCTTCACCTTCGATTTGCAGCTGGTAAATAATTTGGTTAAATTTTCATAGGTTTGGTCTGAAAGGAGGAAAAGGAGATGAAAGGAAAGCAGCTGAGGCATGGGTGATCGCTCTGTGAAGATGCGTACAATATTACCAAAGTCAAGCAAAGGGGAAGTGATGAGCTTTGAGGATGCCAAGGCAGCTGTTTCTCTGAAACACGTGTGGAAAGAACATTGGGAACCTGTCTCAAAAGAGGAAGTTTTGTAAAGTTACAGGCAATCACAGGGGCCCTCTGTGCCTGGCATATTTGAGATTCCTGGCCTTAGCAGAGCACAGAGGAAATGGCCATCCTCAACAGTGCTTTTAAAAATTCTTCTTCCCGTTCCTATAAGCAGTGAATTTGGAAAGAAGTGCTGGTGTGTCTCTCATTGGTAATTTTGTTGTTTGGATGATATGAGAGGAGACCAAACGATTTCCTTTCTTGAGGACCTGTATCATATGATTTTCCTGCTAAATAAACAGCACTCTGTAGCAACAGACACAAGGCGTAGCCATTACAGCAAAATCCAGAGACAGAATTTTAAGAAACAAGACTGCGTAGAACACGAGGCACTTGAATTTCATCCCTTAGACCTACTAAGAACCACATGAGGTAGGAATTTTTATCCTCCTTAAAAAAAAAATCTTGGAAGTTCTCTTTAACAAAATGTTGTTTCCACCCCATAATGGGTGTCACTGCTCAGAAAAGAGCCTAACAGAGGACCCTGGTTGATAGATATGGGTTGATAGATATGGGCAGGTGGTCACGTAAAGGAGGATGACCTGGTTTATTAAAGTCATTCACTCTCACCTAAAGAGGACTGATGCAGAAATAAGGCAAAGGAGAGCTACTCACTGCTTCTTTTGAACCAAATCACAAATCACAGCATTTGAGGCTGGCTGAGTTAAATAATAAAATAGGACTCTACTTCAGAATCAGGAGTAACAGAGCGATTTTTACAAGTTCAGATCATATCACTCATTTAGTGAATATGCTTCCCTTTTAATAAAACAGGTAGATTCAAGTGTAGGAGCATTTATCGTCCTAGTTAGATGCAAAAGAAATGAGAAGTTCAAAACGCCAGCAACCAGTGAACCGTCAGTATTCCCAGGCTTATTCTCTCTGCAAGACTGTGGCTCAGTAAAAGTCTCTCTCCACCATCAGTTATATCAGAAAACATCACAACTTTTAAAACAAAACCACCACCCAAAGAGGATGAAGCAGGAAGTTCCACGGGAAATCATTATGAAACTGACTGGAGTCAGCCTTATGAACACTACATTTAAACTGCATATCCCATTAACTTGGATGTTGTGAGCTCCAACCTGGGCGGAGCTCAAGTTCATCTCCAGCTCTTCTCCCAGAAAAGGAGAGACGCACACATAACTACAACAAGGCAGGTGGGTATTTAGGACAATCCGGCTTTTGTTTGTTTGTTTTTCAGTTAAGCATGTCCAGTGACTAGCAGAAACAGGAACCAACAAACCCAACGCAAATAACAAATCACAGGCTGGTCTAGCTAGCTGAGGCACCTTCCTAATCACATCCGTCTTCATCAGCTCCAACCTCTCTCCTGTCTGAACAAAGAAACTTGCCCACCAGTATCTTTCTTTCTTTTTTCTTTTTTGGCCATGCCACATGGCATGCAGGATTTTAGTTCCTGGACCAGGGACTGACCCTGCACCCCTGCAATGGAAGCATATTCTTAACCACCAAACCAGTAGGGAGGTCCTAAGACAGCCTGACTTTTTAGTTGTTTAAGCTTACTGTTTGTCAGCAGAATGCTTAATCACTAATTCCACTTTTTTTTTTCTTCATATTATGGAAAAAAAACCCTAGTATATGCAAAAATCTGTGATGGGCTAATGGTCCCTTAAGTGTCCCACATTTCTGCACTATTTCTCCAGACACCTGTTTCTAACAGCTTCTCAATGAAGCAACTACAAATTCTGAGCCCTCTAATCTGCGTAGGCTGCCAAACTAATTATCCTCACGCACCACTCTGCTCAGCCTCCTCCTGAACACAGAGGCAAATCCTATTTGCTATTTGTTTGCAAGGTTGGACATCTAGCCCCCCTTACTTCCTACTGCACTTCCTCCCCAACCCTCCAGTCCAGCCAGACTCCTATACTATCCACCCCTAAACAACGCTCTCCTTGACTTACAAGCATGCTGACCACTCTGCCACTCTGAAACCCTCCTCGACCTGGGAGGCCGTAGTATTTACCACTCCTGTTAGCCACCTGCTTCTCTTACCCCTCCTCCTCAGCATCCTTTGACAACTTTTACTTCTGCTCAATCCCTAAATGGACAGCCACCTCCCAGGATCCTACCCCTTTCCCTTCTTCATTTAAGTAGTAGAAGTTTGTGAGTCAGAAATGGAGGCAGTGCTGTCTTACCCAGAAATTTCAAAATTACCTTTGGCCAAAGAACACAGGATGGAAAGGTGGGGGAAAAGTAACTTTACAGTGGGGAAACTTGACAAGCATTATCTCAGTCAAGGGATCAACATCAGTATCAACAGTGGTAAGACATGTTGACACTATGTACTGTAGACACAATGAAAATGGATAACCCAGTCAAATCATGAAAAAGCATCAGACAAATCCCAAATGAGGGTCAGTCTATAAAATACCTGGAAAAAAAAAATAGCACTCCTCGAAACTATCAAGGTCATAAAAAATGAGTAATATCTGAAAACCATAATCTAACACTCTAGGAATTTAAGGAGATATGACAACTAGATGTAACATGACTACCTGAATGGGATATTGAGACAGAACAGGGATATCATATAAAAAATTAAGGAAATTCGAATAGAATGTGGCCTGAGTATTAATACTGAATCATTAGTTAATGACAGATGTACCATACTAATATAAGATGCCAGCAGCAGGGAAAACTGAGCAGGGGGAACATATAGGAACTCTCTGTATTGTCTTTGCAACTTTTCTCTAAATCTGAAACTAACCTAAAATTAAAAGTCTGCCTGGAAAGATTATCTTTGGCTCCTCCATCTTCCCTGCCGTCCAAAATGTCTCTTTCTGTTCTCTCCTCTCCCATTCCCTTGCTCATCACCCTCTCTAGTCTTTATTCCCCAGTCCATCCCTCACAGTGTTGTCAGGATAAGATTTCAAACACACAAATCTGAGGATAACGCCTTCCTGTTGAGCCGTTCAATAGCCACCCCCCTTCCGTATAAGCCCAGGCAGCAAGAATTTTAAGGTGGGCCAGCCCACCCTACTCCGCAGCAATGAAGCAGCCATGGAAGACAGGCAAGCAAACGGGTCGTGGCTGTGTTTCAACAAAGACAGGCACAGGACTGGATTTGGCCCACAGGGCATGCATATATCTAGTGGGTCAACCCCTGGCCTAGTGAATCAAGTCTAAACTCTTAAACTAACATTCAAGGCGTAATCCACAGAACCCCTGACCCTTCTCTCCAGATGAGCCCTCCTTCCTTTGGCTAAGCTCTTTGCTCCTGCATGCATACACCCCTGCCTCTCCTCCAGCTAGATGAATTAGGGTCCCTTTTCTGGGAAGGGTCTTCAGATCATTCCACACAAGAAAAATTTCTCCCTTATCGTAACTCCATCCGGATCCTTGTAACTCATCTGGCACAATATCAGTGAAAACATTAAAAATCACCATGGCATCATTCAGTGTTGTGTATTTGTTCAGAGTAGTTCTTTCAAATCAATTCCAAGCATGTTTAAGTTTAGTAACACAAAGTCAGCAGAGACATTCCCCCATGCCTTCCGAAGACTAGCAGGCAATAAATACTAGTATCTGCTTATTAGTACTATACTTCCTAAAGTGTGTTACAAGTACATCATTGGCATGTTAACAGGTGTACCCTTAAAAGGAAGTGCTTTTAAATCAATTATGTCTAAGGAATTTTGGGTTCAACTAAGTTAAGCAACTTTCTCTGTCCTAGGAATTTTCAAAGCCTTCATTGTACATTGTGAATCTCCTTAAAGAGGGATATATTACACAATAACTCTCAAATCTGTTAGACCATGACATTTTTTTCACATTTTTAGCATCTGTGTCCTAACTGTCCTGCAGAACAGTTAGGGAATTGTTGAAATTAAGCATACTCCTACAAGGTAGACTGAAAGTTCTAATTCTTTCGATTTGTCACCATGGTAGGCTGAATAATGCAGGGCCCCCCACCCAAAGACATCTATGTTTCACTCCCAAGAATCTTTCCATGTTACCTTACATGGAAAAAAAAAAAAGACTTTGTATGTGTGATTAAGGTTCTTGAGGTGGGAAAATTATCTGGATGGGCCCTTAATGCAAACAAAGGTATCCTTATAAAAAAGAGGCAGAGGGTGATTGAACAGTGGACAGAAGGAAAGGCAACGTGACCAGGAGGCAGAGACCAGAGGACAGAGGCCACAAGCCAGGGAGTGTCAGCAGCCACCAGCAGCTGGAAAAGCCAAGGGACTGCCTATCTCCTGAGGCCTCCAAGGGGAACACAGCCCTGCCAGCACCTTGAGGTGAGCCCAGTGAAATGAATTTTGGATTGTTGGCCTCCAGAACCGAAAGAAAATAAATGTGTGTCAAGTCGCCAAGTTAGTGGTAATTCATTACCACGGCCATAGAAAAGTAATACAGCACAGCACCTATCATGATGCTGTGCTCTCTGCTGAGGTTAAACATTCCTAAGAGAAGTCAAATTAGCTCTGTCCACAATAGGTCACAGTTAGCCTTAGCTAGTGAGGTTTCCAGGCTTTCCTGGTGGCTCAGTTGTAAAGAATCCACCTGTCAATGCAGAAGACATGGGTTCAATCTCTGGGTCTGGAAGATCACCTGGAGAAAGAAATGTCAACCCACTGCAGTATTCTTGCCTGCAAAGTTCCATGGACAGAGGAACCTGGCAGGCTACAGTCCATGGGCTTGCAAGAGAGTCAGACATGACTTAGCAACTAAACAATGACAAAGTGAGGTTTCATCATCCATTTAAGGGAAAAAGATTGAGCCAGTGGTCAGGAATCTGGACTGGGTTAAACCACCTCAGTTCAAATGCCAGCTCTAACATTTACCAGTTAATTATATGACCTCAGTCAAGGCATTTATCCTCTTTGTAACTCAGCTGTCTCATCTGTAAAATGGGACTCTCTTCATAGAGTTGCTCTGTGGATTAGATAAGATTATGCATCAAAAGCACTTAGTTTTCTGGCATATAATACTCACTCAATAAATGAAAATTACTATTATTACATTACAGTAGTATTGTGACTTAGAGGCAAAAAAATCTACTTTCAGCTCCAAGCTAAATGTCATATTCTTTTATTTTCAGTTTGGCAAACTAAATATCTTTACCCAATTTCTAACTTAGGACATTTAAAATGACCTCAGCAGGGTAAGGCAAGTGGAAAAGTTCATGCTTGCCTCTCTGAATCATGGCTTTTAATATGAGACTTGATAAACTATGACAGCTAATAGCTCTAAGACAGGCACTTAGTGTCATGCATTAAAGTCATGTTGTTCATTAAAAAGCCTACAGCTATTTCTCTTATAGGGGCTATCTATATTAGTTAGTTCAAAGAGCCAGCAAAGACGTATTTTCTTAATTATTAAGCTGCTGATGCTCAATTTGCTAGTCTTTATCTTAATGTGTGGTTATGCTTACATTAAGAGCAACACATGGAACGATTCTGATAGGCCCCAATACAGGGATGTCACAAGGCCCTTGAACACAGCAAAGAGATAAGGGTCATGGTGTAATGTAGAGAAGTCCTCTCAGCATGTCTTCCACCTCTTGGTCTCGCCCCATCTACCACTATTCTCTGCAGACAACCTAGGCACCACTTGCTGTCATGTTCTACAGTGAGACCAGCCTACGTGAGTGAATTAGGAGTTTCCATACAATGTACCTGATCATAAATATTGGCTCACCATTGATCACAGGTGCTTGAGACACAAAACTTCAACTCCTAAAGCCTTTAAGAGACTTCTATGAAAATGCAGGAATCCTTAGCAAAATTAGTGTTTTAAAACTAGTTCCATACTTTAGTATTCTTTAGAGTAAAAGAGTCAAAAGTAGGGCTGTAGGAAGAAACTAGGAATTTTCTGAATAAAGATATAGAAAAAAAAATCATACCACCTTCACTCTCCTTTTGGGTGTCACAATCAAGAATTCTTTAAAAAATTATAGCTCAAGCAACTTAATCTATAAATTTCCTAGAATTCTGGTGAAGCAGGATGGGCCATGATGACTTGAATTTGCATGAGAAACCAACAGATATCATAAGAAAAATGATCAAGATCTCCTTAAGACACAGGAACTAAGAACATCCAACAAAGGTGGAAAAGGGCCTCCTCAACTTCTGGGGGCCGTCGCAGGTAGAGAGGGCACCCACTGATGGAGCACAAGAAAGGGACCACAGATGAGCAGAGAACTGCCTAGTCACATGAGACAAGGACGCAAAAAAAGTGTCATCAACACAACCAACAAATTTCACACCCCACCACACCCCTAAATGCCAGTCCACCATGGTCTGCCCCATGAGTGATAAAGGAGACAGCTGAGCTGGGGTCAGCTCTAGGGACTAGGCTTGGAAGAACTTAAAGGATCTTGAGTCACTCCTGGGATCTGCAGAAAGAGGGACTTAGTGAGAAGCACAGAGAGTAGGAGTCTCCGAGCACAGTCGGTGGGAGTTCAGAATATCTACATTGATTCCTACACCCTCACAGTCCATCCCTCACAGCTGAGGAACTGCAGAGGCACCAGTCACTCTGATGAGTTATGGCAGAACTAGGGCTGTGGGAAACAGATGAAAATAAGTCACATCTGTGACCACATTCAAGACAGAGAGATAGCATCCCCAGCTTGGCGGTGACCAACAGCTGCACAGCGTACAGTATACACGTCCCCAGACACACAGCCAAGCTGTCCTGGTCTGTCGCCCGGGACCACCAAAACCTCAGTGAGGTCTGCTAATTCAACAAAGTTAGCTTCAACCACTGAAAAGGTTAAAAGTTAGGGATTTTTAAGAAGCACTTCCTTTATTTTAAAATTTTAAAACAGAGGTTGCAAACCCAAACGCCAGTGGAGTCAGGCATGGAGAGCAAAGGGCTGCAGCTGGCAGGTACAAGGATCCAGAAGGAACCTCCAAGCGGCCAGCCACTGCTCAGCCCAAGGCCACTGTGGCTGTAGGAGTGGGGGTGTGGGGGTCCCCAGAGATGGCTCCAGGCTGCCGCCAGCACAGGCCAGTAGACAGTCATAGAACCACTGACTATCAACTTGCTTTCCATTTAAGACTATAAAAGTCATATGAGTGAATAAAATATAGTTCCAAGAAATATAAATGAAGTGAAAATCCTTGCCCTTGACTCCCCCAGTGGCTAACAGATTAGATCACTATGTATGCTTCTTATTCTAGACACACAAAATGTTCTACAAGTTGTTTCACTTAACAATATGTCATGGACAGTCTTCCACATCAGTACGTGCAGATCTACCGCATTCTTCTTACCGTAACTACAGTTAGAATGCAGGATTTCCATGCTAGCAGATGACTGCAGAGTCTCTAGGCTGATCCCTTCCCTTCTGTGCTGCGGTCTCCAGAGGCCGCCAGCTCCTTCAACCACACAGGAAAGGGACAGAGCCCCCCAACACGGGGTGGCATCGGCAGTGTCACCAGTATCTCGTCATCATCTCAGCTTTTCGGAAGAGCAGAAGCTTCCAGTATGGGACATGAAGAGCAAAAAGAGAGCTAAAGTATCTGAGAACAAGGTAACAAACTGCAATCAGTGAAGAACCTCACAGCCATCAACTTTGCTTTTTTTTTTTTTAAATTATTAATAGCAAATATCTGGAATCACTCTAAATTCACCCAAGTTACTTAGAATTCCCTTAGCAGTCATGTTCTATCTATTTCCAAAACACACATGAAGTGGAATCAGCTGACATTTTCATGAAATTCACCATCTTCCTGATCCAGGCCTTAAAGAAAGAGGGCAAGGCCTGGCCTCCAAGTAAGGTGTTTCCTCCAGCCATCCATAAGATGGCAATTCCTGGACCTCGGGGGTAAATCCAGAGGGGAACTAGTGGAAGAAAGGATGTGGTTGAGGCCTTTGCCTCAGAGGCCATTCTTATAGAAGGAAATAGTTCTTAAAAGAAAGAACTCTAAACTTCATATTTGAAACATTAATTCTGTTACTAACTCAAGGTACCAAAAAGCTAATTAAGTATTCAGACCTTCAGAAAATCCAGTTTAGCTCCCGGATATAGAAAAATCTGTCTAAAGTTATAAATTCCCTGGAGGCCAAAACCTCCTGGCATGGCTAGCTTTCGAAACATTTTAGGAAACTTGACCTCAAATTAAAATCAGCATTTCAGCAAGGGTTACTTCCAGTCTTTGAGAAACTGTATTTCAGATAAACACAAATTGCAGAAATAACTTATTCCTTATCCTATTAATACAATTTGCTTTATAAAAGAAATGGTTAGGGTTTTGTTTTTTTTTCTGGTATACTTTACTGCCAAGCTAGCAACAGGGAATATTCCACATGGCTCCCTTTTCCCTCTTTTCCATTGCCAAGTGGAACCCACCACTCTAGCCACCCTGTCTCCTGACTCTCTTCTCCTCTCCAGCCCCTTGGTTTAGGCTCTCATCAAATTTCAGGGCGACCACAATAAGAGCCTCCTCACTCCTCTCTGTCACCAATCCCATTTGTTCCCTACAAGACTGCCAAGAATCCCTTTCTCTCACGCAACAGGTATTTACAGAGCCCCTCGTATGTGACAGACACAAGGATGGAACAGGCACACCAGCAATCTTTGCCCCTCAGGACCACCCAGAGTGGTATCAGACAAGTGATCAGTACCGTGGAGAAAAAGAAGGCGGGAAGGTGACAGGAAGCGGGGCGGGGGCTGGGCTACTTTATTTATGTGGTCAGCAAATGTGAGCCTGTCCCGACGGAAGGGGAGAGGACCAAAGGGTCAGAGAGAGAGTATTCCAGATGGACAGGAGCACGGGCCTGTGCATTCGAGGCCAGGGTGACTGGACCACAGTGAGCAGGGCAAGCCTCCTAAGAGGTGTGATCAGAGAGGGCTGACCCACAGCAGGTGTGGGCTCATGGTGACCACCAGGAGCGCCTTAGGAGTGAAATGGGAACGATGCTTTCTTGCAGCAATTCCTATCTGGGATTTCTCGGAAAATGTACAGTTCTTCCAAATCTTGAGAAAAATAAGTTGAGAAATAGGAGGAAAGAATCATAAATCTCCTGTTTGTTCAGCCATCAACCTAGAATCCAAGGACATCAAATCCAAAGGAGGAGCAGAAATGCTGACGTGCAGAGGTGAAGGTTAAGGCCAACATTTTCCAGAACTGGGCCAGGAGCACGTAGAAGTGAAGCTGCCGCGATCCAATCACCCAGTCTTGCTTACAGCAGTTACCCTGTTCTCAGTGTGTGTTCTCAGTCCCGTCCGCTGCCAATGCCGAGTCGGTCTCACAGAGTCAATGTTAATAAGCTACACAGAGTATGCCATGAACAAATCCTGGTTCTACATCGTGCCGTTAATCTTGCTGGAAGACTCAAATGTTAACATAATTTAGACATTATCGGATCATGTTTAGAAACATGTTTTAGTATATGAATATTAAAAATAGGGTACTTTTTTGTAAATGTACTAACCAGTATTTCTTATTTATTCAATATTTTTTAGGTATCCATAATAATGAGTACAGAGCAATAAGAACACACTGGAAGTACTTTAAGAGAGGTTAAGCAAATTAACTAGCCTGTTGCTAGATAAGCTTTAAGCATCGTAAAATTTTTAATAAAAACAAGGAAATGCTTACGAGGAAAATGTGCTTACCAGAAGAAATGCAAAGAAAAGACGCAACTGTTGTAGAAATCAGACTCTAATTTGCTAGCAAAAATAATAATAACAATATTTCAACAGCAAAACCAAACCAAGGCAACCAGGAAAATAATTTTATTGAGAAGGAAATGACTTTATATGAACTTAAGGAACCCAAATCTTTTATAAAAAGCAATGAGTGTGCCTATCCATTGCTCCAGAGACACTATACATTTCAAGGCTGTTCTCTGTACAAACATAGGAAATCATTGCCTGCATAGACAAGAGAAATCCATGGGGGCAAGCTCCCCAACTGTAGGCAGGTGGCCAACAGGAAAAGACAGAGGGAGAGTATGGGAGTTTGCAAGATTAAAGGTTACAGAGGGAACTAACATAGACATACTCAATGACAGAAACTATTCCTGCCACTTAACATATATTTATTTATATAATCCTCACAGTCACTCAAAGAGATAAGTGCTATTATTAAGCCCACCCCCATCTTATAAGAAGAAACTCAGGCCCAGAGAAACGAAGCTAGTTTTCACACAGCTACTAAGCAGTAATGTGTGTGAAAGTCACTCAGTCATGTCCAACTCTTTGCAACCCCATGGACTATAGCCTGCCAGGCTCCTCTGTCCATAGGATTCTCCAGGCAAGAATACTGGAGTGGGTTGCCATTCCCTTCTCCAGGGAATCTTCCCGACCCAGGGGTTGAACCCACATCTCCTATGTCTCTGCATTGCCGGCAGATCCTTTACCATCTGAACCACCAGGGAAAAGTCAGACACAAACATGGATTCTGGCTCCAGGTCCATTCTATTAACCACTACACTCTCCTGCCTCCATGCTACTTCAACTGGACCGTATGATTTCAGAGTACGACTGGCAAGTTTTACATGTTAATGGTCCAATGAACTCTCATTAACACCATCATCAGCACCATCATTATCACTGCTTACCTGCCTATTTTTTAAATTATAAGAACATTTTACTTAAAGGTACCACACAAGCTTTTATCCTCATGTGCTGAATCTAATTCCCCAGACTGGAAGCTTCCCCATTCTTGCCATTAAAAATAAACAAGTCACTCCTGGCTGCTTAAATTTCATGCCAGAAATATCCCAGATAAGCAAATTGGAATGAGCCAAAACACCAGGATGAAAAATGGCAGCTGGCATCTTTTGATTCATTGGAGAACTGGATGCTGTCAGTGTTCCAGGATATGACATTTCAAGGCCTTGGACCTAATAATCACTGCTTTAGTGTAAGTATGCATTGGTCTGGATGCTATTGAGGGCAGCCCCACAACGATCCACTGAGATAACACCTGGAAAAGAGAAATCTGACCTAAAGCAGACCACAAAAGCTAAGGGAGACTGGCATACGTGCCACAGAGTATATGCCAAGATCAAAGACCTGTTACTGGAACCACAAGGCTTGGACAAGAGAGACTCCTAGTTGTTGCTTTATTCGCCAGTCTTTTACCGCTACTTGCTGTTGCTTCTTTAAGCAACAACAGTGTCCCATCCACTGACTGCATACCCACGAAGCCCACTCCCATCCAGCTGCCAGAGGTGTGCCCATATCTCTCCTTCCAGGCCATCTGCAATCACTCATATTCTGTGTCTGCTGCCACATCTGTTCTGCTGTCCACAAAGGCAGTCACACACAATAAATACACAGACTGTTGGGGAGTGAAAGTGGAAAAGAGAAAGGATTAAATATAGTTATCTTGGCCTAATGTCTGAATATGGGAGATCTGTCTATCAGATATATTCTAGGTTTAAACCCATTTAACTGCTAGAGGAGAATGAAGCTGCTCACACAGCGAGCTCTGGGGAGACTCCCACAGCGTGGGAGGGGCACCTAGGAATTACACAAGGGATAAGATTAGATTCAATGTATGTCCCATCACTTAGAAACTCCTAAAAACAAAATCCATTCTCTCCAATGTAAAACCGTAAGGAACTTCAAGTCGGCTACGTAAGCTGGAGGAAGCATCTGACATCTCTTGTTTAAACACAGGAAAGTTTGTTAAGATGGAAGAAAGGAAACAGGCAGCTATAAATAGCTCAGCAAGAAAGTGATTCTTAGTGGGAACTTTCACAATTTTTCCTTCAATTTACTGTAGACACATACATTCATATATATACATTTGTATGGAAGAGTGTGTGCACTGCTTTATATTTTTCCTTGTTGATTCTAGCAATACAAAGACCAAGTCTTAATGCCAGGCACTGAGAAAACAAGGAAAGAATATTAACAATGACAAGTATAAG
This sequence comes from Raphicerus campestris, assembly GCA_006410735.1. Taxonomy (NCBI): domain Eukaryota; kingdom Metazoa; phylum Chordata; class Mammalia; order Artiodactyla; family Bovidae; genus Raphicerus; species Raphicerus campestris. Next base: position 736,942 of record SJYW01021468.1, on the reverse strand, counting down.
TCAAATCAATGGAGTGCGAGAGGGCCTCTCCACAAATTTCTGGTGGCCCAATCCTTTCAGCAAAAGATCCGGCAACAACCATAAAAGGCTCATATTCCAGATGACCAACCAGCACGTGACAAGATGCTCGAGATCGTTATTATAGAAATGCAGTTCAAAACTACCATGAAGTGACATTTTACACCAATCAGAACAGCCAACATTTAAAAATCTATAAACAGTAAATGCTGGAGAGTATGTGGGGAAAAAGGGAACCTTCCTACACTGTTGGTAGGAGTGTGAACTGGTGCATCCACCGTGGAGAACAGTATAGAAGTTCCTTAAGAAACTAAAAACAAAGCTGCCTCATGATCCTGCAATCCCAATCCTGTCAATATATCTGGAAAAAAAAACTCTAATTTGAAAAGACACACGCACCCCAATATTCATGTAGTACTATTCCAATAGCCAAGATGTTCACTGAAAGATAAATGGGTAAAGAAGATGTGGTATATATGTATACAATAGAATACTATTCGGTCTTAAAAAAGAATGAAACAATGCCATTTGCAGCAACATAGATAGACCTAGAGATTATTAATCTAACTGAAGTAAAACAGAGGACAAATATCACATGATCTCTACACTTTTATGTGGAGTCTAAAAAAAATGATACAAATGAACTTATTTACAAAACAGAAAGAGAGGCACAGACTTGGGAGAGCAAGCTTACATTGACCAAAGGGGATAACAGTGGCGGGCTGGGGCCGGGTGGGTGGTGCTGAGGAGCAGAGAAGGAAGAAGATTAGGTTTGAGATTGACGTATGCACGCTGCTATATATAAAATNATGCACAGACTTGGGAGAGCAAGCTTGCATTGACCAAAGGGGATAACAGTGGCGGGCTGGGGCCGGGTGGGTGGTGCTGAGGAGCAGAGAAGGAGGAAGATTAGGTTTGAGATTGACGTATGCACGCTGCTGTATATAAAATAGATAAGCAGCAAGAATTTGCTGTGTAGCACAGAGAACTGTGTTTGATATCTAGTAATTGTATGGATGTGAGAGTTGGACTGTGAAGAAAGTTGAGCACTGAAGAATGGATGCTTTTGAACTGTGGTGTTGGAGAAGACACTTGAGAGTCCCTTGGACTGCAAGGAGATCCAACCAGTCCATTCTGAAGGAGATCAACCCTGGGATTTCTTTGGAAGGAATGATGCTAAAGCTGAAACTCCAGGACTTTGGCCACCTCATGTGAAGAGTTGACTCACTGGAAAAGATTCTGATGCTGGGAGGGATTGGGCGCAGGAGAAGGGGACGACAGAGGATGATTTGGCTGGATGGCATCACGGACTCAATGGATGTGAGTCTGAGTGAACTCCGGGAATTGGTGATGGACAGGGAGGCCTGGCGTGCTGTGATTCATGGGGTCGCCAAGAGTCAGACACGACTGAACAACTGAACTGAACTGAATAACCTATAGTGGAAAAGAACCTGAAAAAGAATATTTTTATAGCTGAATCATTTTTGCGATACACCTAAAACTAGCAGTGTTGTAAAGTAGCTACATGTCAAATTTTTTAATGCTAAAAAAAATACTTTAAACAAAGGCATCATACTCTTTGGCCCAGTATTCCTATTTCCTTTGCATGTCATATTCATGAATTTCCTCCCATTTTTCTTATCATATTTCTACCCAGTTATGATCAGAATCCACATATAGTTTCTGTATCCAGATACACAGTTTTCCTAACAGCAATTTTCAAAGACTGCATTACTTAGTAAGGGACCACAATCACTGGGATGAAAGAGACCTGCCTGTGTCTCTTTGTGTTGTGATCATGCCTTGTTATTCAAGAACAGTCTCTGAGCTAAGCAGCATGTCACCCAATTTAGTACTTACACTGGGCAGATAAAAACTTTTAAATCATAGTTTAAGAACCAGTAAACCAGAACAGTCAATAGGAACAAAAGAAGACTTGGCACAAAAAAAGGCCTAGTTTCTGAAATATGAAAATTTTGATTTGCTTACTTCATAAGGATTTGATCTCAGGCAAATCAAAATTTCTCTGGGTCTGTTTGTCCATCTGTGATACAGTCTGTGAATGTTTACCATGCACAGGACACTGGTCAAGCATTCTGCATACCTCGGCTCACTGGAAGCCCATCACAGCAACACGGCAGGCGGGTGTCATCACCCCCATTTAACAGCCGAGGAAACAGAAGCATGAATTTACAAAATTTGTATCAGCTGGCAGAGCCAGGACAGAGCACAAGCCATCTGGAGCCAGATCTTGCTGCTAGACTAGAAGATTTCTGGGTTCCTTAAAGCTCAGACTCTCTACGATTCTGACAGCCGAGTGTTTAGTTGGTCACATTCATGCCAGTTTTTTGTAGCTGGTCAACGCTGGTCACAAGTAACTAATCTTTTATCTTCAAACACTGTGAGATTTAAAACAGCTACCAAGACCCTGACTTTAATTAAAGGTCAACCTAAAACAAACTAGAAATCCATATGGTGCTTCAAATGCTTCTTCAAGATTCAACTCCCCATTGATGTCAGAAGAACTGAGTTATTAACTAACTTGAAAAGCAGAAGGATGCAAGACAGAGAAACATTTGCTTCTGGAATAAGTGAAACTGGAAATATAACCACAGACAGTTTCCAGGCTCACAAGCTGGTCTCCGCTCAACAGTATTTCAGATGGGCCTCTCCCACCCCGCTTCTGAAGACTCCAGCAGTCTGCCCATCCTCCACGACGAGGCAAAACAAGAAAGGAGAGACTGAAGCAACATTTCCAAGCCATCAGAGACCACATCCTCATCCGGGATCATTAAAGCCCACCCAAGTTCACATGCATTTCTTCTTTTCAGATCAACAGTCTGAAGCCCACCCTTTCTTTTCTTTCTTTTCTCAAGTTCCAGTCTCTCCTCAGTCCAACTCACCTCACCCAAATGAATGAAATGACCACTTTCTAGATCAGAGATTCTAGGAACTCAGCTGTGCACAAAAATCCCGGTGTCTGATTAAAATGCAGACTCCCAGCCTCTATACCAGTAGACTATGGTTTGGTGGGCCTGCTCTGGGGCTCAAGAATTCACATTTCCCCTGACACTCCCTGCATGCATGCCTCTCACACACAAACACTCCCCTGTCCTCCTCTGCCATGTACACAGGTAGAAAACCACACTTTGATAAACAATGCTATAGAGAATGCAAGAACAAAGTTACATCTCTTTAATTTTTTTTTAATTGAGGTGACACTGGTTTCTTACATTATGTAAGTTTCATGTATATATTATATTTCAACTTCTGTACAAACTACAGGGTGCTCACCGCCAGTTTAGTTTCCATCTGTCACCTTACAGTTGACCCCCTTTATCCATTTGACCCACCCCCCCCCTCC
>SJYW01021468.1:687817-732764 GCA_006410735.1 Raphicerus campestris | reverse complement strand
CCCTTAAATCACATCTCTTTTAAATCATAGCCTAAACTTTGTGTCCATACTGTTGATGAACAGAAGGGTTTTCTCTGGTTTCCACTTTCCCTGTGCATCTGCCCGTGATTCCCAAATCCCCCTTCAAAACACACTTCCCTCCCCTGATCTGAGCACTGATCTGTGGTCCTCACTGGGTGAGCTCTAGCCCGTGCTGTCAAAAAAAAAAAAAAACAGCAACAGAATTCTTGGCAGCCTCAGCAAATTATTCCTAGCACTAAACAATTGCCTTGAAAACGTCAGAGCAGTAGCTTCACTCGGGAACTATATACGTGGATGCCAACTTCCTCCTGAGCACTCTGGGGCACGTACACATGTGTGGAGGGGTGCTGTAGACCACCTGGGCCTGAGGACTAGCTCCTGATGATCACTGCTTCTGAACCCAACGTTCTCTGGCCTGATGGGAGCCTCGAGTTTCCACACTCACAGACCGTGCCCACAGGAAGGGCATCCTGTGTACACAGGCCAAGCAGTCTTGTGACTACTGGGAAAAAATAATGCCAAGAGGCTGGTAATTCAACTAAAGGAATGTATTACACCACAGTCAAAATGAACCTTGCTAAAATACCACGATACCGAAAACCATGTTAAATCCTCTTATATAAGAAACTTTTTACAGAACTGGTCTACTATGCAATCATCCCTTAGTGACTGGGGCTGAATCCACAGGTGCAGGGATTCTGATTACACTTGGGCACCCCTTGGAACAAAGGTGCTGGCAATCTACCTCCCCATGCCAGAAGCACATGGATGACGGCTCCCAGACCTGGCACCTCACCAGGGGAAGTGTTACAGGGGCTGGAGAAGCTCAGGCTGGAAAAAAATAAGCAAGCATCACTCAGGGCCTTGGGCCACATCAGGCCTCCAGCCAAGCACAATAACCTGCGTCCTATGTGACATTAAAGCACAAAAGGAACGCAACACTCTGGCACCCAAGACGGCAGCCACCTGGAGTCCGCACATCAGAGCCCTGGCTTTCCTGAGGCCCCCAGCGAGGCACAGTTAGAGACATGGAGTGGGAGAGAGGATCTGGCGCAGTGTGCAACAGCAAACCCAGGCCGCAAGGAGGTGGCTAGGACATGGAGGCCACCCTGCGGGAAGGGATAGGGTCATGATTGGGAAGAGCACAGGAGAGCTTCCAAAATGTCACTTTCTTGGTCTGGGTGATGATAACATGTTCACATTGTGAACACCTTTGTTTTATGTACTTTGATGAAAATGTCCACTTTTTAAAAAGGCACCTGAGATATAAAACTATACAAGAAGACCAGGCTCCAGCTCTTGGGATCACACATCCCTGACAGACACCTGGCTGATCAGACTAAGTGCATGTGACAACCAGAACTATTAGCGATGTTCCCACTGCTGGCCACACGCCCAGAGCAGCGTCCATTGTCTACAAGGTTCTCCAAACTCCACAGCTCAAATGTAGGGCTGGCCAGTGCGACACTTTACGAGCAGAAGAGAACATATGAAGATGGGAATTACTGAATTATCCACAGTTAATGGATTACAATAAACCAGTGTTTTATCCACTGGGGGGAAAAAACGTCATAGAGAAGAGAATGAAACAAGGGCAGATAACAGATTGGAAAAGGCTAGTTCAGGGAGGACATACCCTGAGTGCTCTCATTGGTCTGTGCCCCGGCTTGTCCGTGGCTGGCTGGCCTGTTTCCTGGCACCCACTCTCTTCACCCCCGTGTCATGAGTCAGGGGAGCACTAGGGGAAGGGTGAGCATAAATGATTTTCTTCTTTTATGAGATGGACTTCCAGCATTTTTTTACCCTCCAAAGTTTTCCCTTTGTCATATTTTTATGAACTAAGCAAGGTGTTTATATATTGTTCCATATCCTTTTCTTCCCCCTAAAGTACATACTGAAGGGCAGAAATGGTCCTTCTCAATTTGGTAGGATATCTTTGGACTGGGATCCCTTCCACACAGGCATTTGTATATACAACCTATGTGTCCAAAAGCATCTATACCAACACTGGGGAACTTCCTACTGCTGCAAAGCAGATTACATTGTAACCTACGTCAGGGCAGCGGCACTGACTTCCACCACACTGTCTCAGAACAGAAAGTACCAGCACCTTCCAGCCTGGGGACTGAGGAAGGATTCTTAAATGCTGCCATGGGTGTTACAGGAAAGATACATCTGGAAAAGAAGTGAATTAGTAAGCAGCTAAAGGCCTGGGTTTGGGAGTTGAGTACAAATGGGTTAAAATCTAACCCAAGTCTAGCATAAAAATCCTGGGCAAGTCGCTTGACCTCTCTGAACCCTCCATTTGGTCACAACGTTCCAGGTCCTAGAAAGGACAGGACATCTGACTCATTTATCTCTAGGAAGGTTCCACATCTCCAGCCTCTCCCTCTGGGGGTGATTTAAAAATTAACACATGCGGGCATCCAACATCTGCATCTCCTCTGTTGGGGTTCCCTCCTCGATAAGTGAGCACTGGTGGGAGGGGAGGCCACCCCATCAGAGGCTCTGAGAAGAAAGGCCGTGGTGCCCTCCATCCCTGGCACCTAGTATGTATGTGTGTCAGCAGGGCCTAGACAGACGCTTCCAGCCAGGACCCTGAATCTGGAGTGAGCGACCGTAGGAGACAGGGACAGAGGAAAAGGCAGCCGAGTGGCACCGCAGTGCCGGTACATCCAGGGCCTGGCTGCAGCCAGCACGTATGTCCTCACTGGGGTGTTCATAACACATGGTGTCACTGTCCTAGGTTATAAGTTTTGCTGTGCTTCTGGTAACCCAGGCTCCTTTGGCAACTGCGGGATATCCTTTCAGTGTATCCTTCTGCTTAAGTTCTTATTTGCTACCAAGAACACACGGACAGAAGTGGGAAAATTCTGAGGACCTTTGGCATTGAGAAGTGCAAGAGGATGACAAAAATAAAACATCAAACGGAGCCAAACCAGAGAAGTGATGGCTCAGAAAATAAGACCAGGCAAAAGATTCATGCTGCTAAAGTGGTGTTCAATGACTCTGCCGCCTCTTTTTCTCAGCGTAACCTTTACAATAGCACCCTCATTTCTGAAAACTGATGCTCTCTTTGCTTGACACAGTGGAGGACGCTACAAGGGAAAACACATTGATTTTCTTTGTTTTATTCTGTTGACAGCTTCTTCTGTTCTCAAATTTCTTGCCAATTCTTAGAAACTGGAAGGTGATAGCTTATTAAACTCCTTAGCGTTTAGTTCAGTTTGTTGTTGCTGTTCAGTAGCTAAGTCATGTCTGACTCTTTGTGACCCCATGAACTGCAGTATGCCAAGATTCCCTGTCCTTCACTGTCTACCAGAGTTGGCTCAAACTCATGTCCATTGAGTCAGTGATGCCATCCAACCATCTCATCCTCTGCCACCCCCTTCCCCTTTTGCCTTCAATCTTTGCCAGTATCAGGGCCTTTTCCAATGAGTTGACTCTTCACATCAGGTGGCTAAAGTATTGGAGCTTCAGCTTCAGTATCAGTCCTTCCAGTGAATATTCAAGGTTGATTTCCTTTAGGAATGACTGGTTTGATTTCCTTGCAGTCCAAGGGACTCTCAAGAATCTTCTCCAGCACCACAATTCAAAAGCACCAATTCTTTAGCACTCAGCCTTCTTTATGGACCAACTCTCACATTGTACATCATTTAACAAATCTTTATCCAAGACCTACTATGTGCAAAGCACTATGCTATGCATTAAAGCTAAACTCATAACAAATGGAGATATTTCAATTCAAATTCAACTGGAAATTTTGTAATTAATGTTTGAAATTTTTATTTTAAATGTAAAACACCAAAGTAATTACTGTGTGAGCACTTATTACATATAATACATTCTAGTGCTATAAAACTAAAAGGGTTCACAGTGGTGACCTATGAGCCAAATGCAAATCACAGGCAGGTTTTGTTTAAGCCACATGGTGTTGGTGTTTTTTCAGGGTTTCTATCAGTTACTTAAAACTCTGTATATCTATGAAAATTGGAAGATCCAGTTCCCTATTCCTGACCTGGGCTGCCACCTGACAACATGGAGAGAGCTCTATCCACCTCTGCTCCAGTTATAAGGGGCAGACAGCACTCCCACGTGTCACAGGGCCCAGGCTCTGATATTTCATTTAATATCAAATCCACTTTGCAAATGTATTTTACCTGCTTAGTCCCAAGAGGCACTGTGGATTCTTGTTTTAGATACATCACAAAGTGAACTTTTAAAAAAGAGACACACACACACGTAATTCAGATGCTTCAAAACTTCTGTCTTCCACAAGGGGAAGAAAAAGGAAGAACAAAATTTTTCCCACTTAAAACATTTCCTGGATTTTAGACTTTCTGGAAATATTAATTTATAAAGTACTGCATCTCTTATTGTATCACATTTTGTACTTAAATACTTGTTTTCAGGAAATAACAAAACATTCTGCCTCCCTGGTTTATACACATACCACCCTTTAGGTGTAGGGAAGAGCCTGGAAACACCTGTCAAGTTTAGAAGGAAAAAAAAGCAGGTGGGATAAGAAACTCATGACTTTTAAAACACTCTTGCCTTAACCATCATCAGTTCAGTTCAGTTCAGTCGCTCAGTCATGTCCAACTCTTCTCGACCCCATGAACTGCAGCACGCAAGGCCTCCCTGTCCATCACCAACTCCCGGAGTTCACTCAGACTCACGTCCATCGAGTCAGTGATGCCATCCAGCCAAATCATCCTCTGTCGTCCCCTTCTCCTCCTGCCCCCAATCCCTCCCAGCATCAGAGTCTTTTCCAATGAGTCAACTCTTCGAATGAGGTGACCAAAGTACTGGAGTTTCAGCTTTAGCATCATTCCTTCCAAAGAAATCCCAGGGTTGATCTCCTTTAGAATGGACTGGTTGGATCTCCTTACAGTCCAAGGGACTCTCAAGAGTCTTCTCCAACACCACAGTTCAAAAGCATCAATTCTTCGGCACTAAGCCTTCTTCACAGTCCAACTCTCACATCCATACATGACCACAGGAAAAACCACAGCCTTGACTAGACGGACCTTAGTCGGCAAAGTAATGTCTCTGCTTTTGAATATACTATCTAGGATGGTCATAGCTTTTCTTCCAAGGACTAAGCGTCTTTTAATTTCATGGCTGCAGTCACCATCTGCAGTGATTTTGGAGCCCCAAAAAATAGTCCGACACTGTTTCCACTGTTTCTCCATCTATTTCCCATGAAGTGATGGGACCGGATGCCATTAACCATCATATTTCTCTAATATATCAAACATCCTTTTTTTAAGAGCAAAAAGCATTTGATGCAATCAGAGCAATATTTTCAAACTGCTGCATGTACATTTCTTTTTCTTCCAAATTTCCTTTTTCTCTCATTAAGAGGAGGCAGGCGAAAATTGTTCATACCCTTAGTTCACACATAGCACCGCAAAAAGTTTGAATAGTCATTTAATAACACTTGGCGAGTGCTTGAAAGGTTGAATGAAAAAGGGAATGAAGCAACGAACAAAGGAACAGAAACGGAACAGAACAGAATAACATTATTTTTGAGGCAGAGGGCGCCACAAGGACCCCTCACTGCCTGCTCTCCAGGGCCTGCAGCTGCCTAAATGCCTTTCCTTTATCTGTCCAAACCCAGCCCATCAGCTCTCCCACCACTGCCGTCCACATGCTAGGATTCATACTGTATAGGCTCATTTTCCTAAAAACCTTTAGTTGGTTTATATAAACCAACACGCAAACTCACATTTATGCTCTTGTGATTACTTTTTCCCTACATAAATAATGAAAAATAATCTACAATATACTGAGGTGGTATTTCTTTGTCCCAAAGAAGTGAGAGCTATCAGCATTGCCTGGAATGCCTATAGATGTAGTAAATGGTGTGGATTAGAAGCTTTTTATTTTTTTGGAAGGGATGAACAGTAAGGATGCCAGGGCATGGGGCCTACATGGTACAGTGGAAAGAACCCAGGTTTTGGAGACAGTACATTTTTTTCCTAGCTAGGAGGCAACAAAGCATGGTAGTTAAAACTTTGCACTCTGGAGTCGGATGGCCCTGGAGCCAATGCTGATTCAGCTACCAAAACACCACCTGGGCTGAACCTCCCAGAGACCTTCTGTCCCCTGTGAAGAAGCTGGGGCGATCCCCACCATGGGAGGCTGGTGTGACAAAGCCACAAGATGGCACCACCCGGCACCCAGTCTGCCACAGGGGCGGAAACTGTGGCTAATCTTCTCCATGGCCTTTTTTCAAGGTCTTCCGCTGACCTTCTAGGAACGTCTGGTTACATTTTCCAAAACAGCTGTGTGTCTGCTGGCAAAGCACTGTACACCATGGACCTTCCCAGGGAAAGATGCCATAAAGGCTAATGGAAATGTTTTCAAGGCTTCAGGCTTCTCATCCCCTAAAGGAAGTCCAGGGAACATGGAAGGTAGTGTCTGCACGACCTTTACTATTTGAACCAGCCTTCCTCGCCTGCTGAAAAAGTCACACAAGAAACATCTTCGATTCTGGGTCCCTCGGTAGCGGAGGTAATAAAGGACTGGAGCTCAATTACACAAAATCACTGAACATAACAGAAAGCTTCTTCTGGTAAATCTGCTCTTAAGCCTCAGGTTAACTCTGCCAACGTTATTCCTTGTGGACCTTAAATTTTCTGAACATACATTTTTTTAATAATCCCCCAAAACAGCAGCGTAACCCGGACCCTTTTAAGTATAGCTAGTACCAGTACATCACGCATGAAATTTTCTTCCAAAGTGAGAATAAAGACCCAATGAACAAAATGAGAGATAACGTTCAAGGTCTATGTGCTACTGTAGAGTAACTACAGTTCCTTATTAGGTTCCTAATCACATCATATAGTGGGCCCTTCAATTTTTTATTTCAAAAAAGGGTAAAAGAAACCACTTCTGTCTACTATCCTGCAGTGATAGAATGGTCTGCCTCCAGCAACAATTTTCTCGAGTCCAGTTGCAAACACCAGTTTTCTCTTGCTACCCAAGGATCAAATTACTGACAAAAAGTAGAAAAACAGCTGCCTAATAAATTGCTTGTTTTGCAAACAAACTGCCTTCATGGATGGAAACATAAACCTTAAAAAGTCAATGAAGAAACACGTCTTTATAAGGCCACTTTGCCAGCGCCCGGGCAGCCTACGTTCCCTGCCCGGAGAATTGTCATGTCCATTTTAATAGTTAAGATTTTAAGAGAACATGGGGAACATTAAGAAAGGCAAAAGTTGAAGAATCGGAAAAATAAGAACTAAGAAAAGAAAATTCAAATCTGGATGCAATTAAAACAAAACCAGACATCTTTTTCACTTCCTCACAGTGAGAACTGTTACATCCAGAAGGGAGTGACCCAGGAGGGTCACTGTACAGTATCCAGCACATCACAATGGTTGAGCATAACTACAGCATAGTAAGGGCTTCCCTGGTGACTCAGACTGTAAAGAATCTGCCTGCAATGCAGGAGACCTGGGTTCGATCCCTGGGTTGGGAAGACCCCCTGGAGAAGGAAATGGCTACCTACTCCAGTATTTTTGCCTGGAGAATTCCATGGACAGAGGAACCTGGTGGGCTAGAGTCCATGGGGTTGCAAAGAGCTGGAAGTAACTGAGCAACTAAAACGTCTCTTTTCACAGCATATATGATACCACGATAATGAGTCTGAGCAAACTCCAGGAGACTGTGAAGGACAGGGACACCTGGTGTGCTACGGTCCATGGGATCGCAAAGAGTCAGACATGCCTTAGTGATTGAATGACAAGGATAATAGCAGCTCTGTTTATCTGGCACATACATGCCAGGTGCTACTATATGTGAATACAGTATACATGTCTATGTGCACAGGTATAACACAGATATAAAAATCTTATATATTAATACAGAAAACATATTTTACATATTTAACATTAAATATATTAAGATATTTACAATTAATACTAAATATATATGTAAAATCTCATTTAATCCTTAAAATAACCTTGAAGCAAACAACATCCCCATCTTAAAAGATGAGAAAACCGGGATTTAGGAAGGTTAGGTAAATTTCCCAGGGAAGACGTTAGGATATACACGCAGATCAATTTTATCTAATTCAAAACTTGGGCTCTCATACACCATATTATCAAAGAAGGTTCCAGCAGCTCCCAAGTGGGAGACAGTAACCCCACCAACAACCACCTAACTTGGATCAGCCCCAGTTTCTGATCAGAGATACCCCACAGAAAGGTGGGTGATGGACGAGCTGAAGCAGTTCACTCTGCAGATGAGACCCAATTTCTTTCGACAGAAGCACAGCCAGTTCATCCTCATCATGGACCCAACAGAAAAACTCTCAAACAAGTTTACAACCGTGGCCTCCACAAAGGCATCACATCTGGGTCTTGTGTGAAAAGCCAGCAGCCTCGGAAACCCCTCACCAAGTATCTGATCTAAGAGCCTCTTTAGACACCCTTGACTCCTCAGTCCTCCAAGCAGCCTCTGCGCTGTAGCTGGAGGAACACACTCCCTTCAGCGAAACAGTAATAAAGGCCACTCTTTCTTATCCTCCTGCAAGAGCTGGGGGAGTCCCACATGGTTAGAATATTTCATTCACACTCTGTCTGAAGAACAATTTTTCCCATAGAGAAACTGGGTAGTTAAAATTATCAACCAGAAGAGGTTGAGAACAGGCCCCAGATGAGGCCTATTCATGCAATCTCAAGTCACAAATAATGAAACTATAGTCCATCTCATTTTTTTTTCAATCACAAAATTATTTATCTCATAAATCTAACCCTTCATTTCTTTTTTCCACTTAATTGAAGTATGTTTGCTTTATAGAATTTTGTGAATTTCTGTCATACATCAACAAGAATCAGCCATAGGTACACTCACGTCCCCTCCCTCCCAAGCCTCCCTTTTTGATATTATACATCACACTATAATGTATGTATGCAATCAACCTCTGCCAACAGAAGCTTGTTGAAGAATACAAACCATAACTATCACATACTAAGTGCCAACATCATGTTGGCAACAGAACGGAATTTTAATAATAAAATGCCACAGGGGATATAATAGAAATCACTTGGAAGCCACACACACATATTTGGTTCTTCCTTGATTCTTTATTCAGGAATCTATAAATACTGCACAGAGCTGGGATTTTAAGCGCTGGGAGTGAAATAGCTCTAGCAAGATCAGAAACTGGCAGTTTCTGCAAAGAACAGTCCTAGTTCTCCTTTCAATTTAAAGAAAAACAAAAAAGGTTTGTTTTCCATTGCTGACCCTCAGAATGTAGAAAATAGAAAACCCAGGCTGCCTCAATTAAGCTGAGAGTAACCAAGGAAATATTCTGCTCATGCCTGGGGTGGAGCTTAAAAGTGGAAGCGTGACAGAGGCAGCAACGCTGATAATCAACAAGGATGACAACACTCATAAAACTCAGGTTGGGCACTGAGCAGCTAACCTGTCATCATCTGCAAGACGGCCTCTTGCACTAGGAACCTCAGCCTCTGCCTGTGAAGTAAGAGATATAGCGCCAGGAGGTCATGTTGCTACAGTATATACTAAGGGGCAAGGAGACAGAAGTATATATATAGAGAGAAGTAGCTGGTTTAACAAAATGGGTCCCTTCCTAACGGACAAGAATTGACAATTTATTTCTCTTCGCTTGTTTAAAAAAGCACAACAACCAGCCAGGCATCTCTACCATACTGTGCTCCTTTTCATTTTAATTCAGCCTCAAGACAATAACTAAAATTACCCCTAGATTGTTAGTAGCTTTAATAATAAGAGTAACGCACTTCCTAAACTTAGGAAACAGATGAATCTGATTTCCCCAAAGGTTTGTAGAGTAATAAAAGGCCAATGCTTTTAAGTAGAAAGCAATTTCTCGGCTTTGCACACAGCCCAGCACGAAAAGAAGGCTCTTGGGCAAGCTTCCACCGCAATCAGCATGGAAGCAGAGATGTTTTCTTTTCCTTTCCCAGTGGTGAAGTTAGAGCTCTTAAAGAGCTGCTGTGTGCTGAGCTGCAAGCCTTCTGAAAGGAACTGTTATCTAATCGCCACCAGGCCAGGCACTGCCATCTCAGTTATCACCGGGTGACCAAGCCATTCCTCTGAGGGGCTGTGTTCCAACGAGCGGGAAGGAAGCACGGGTATTTGACACAGGACACACCCAACACTCAGGGAGGAGAGAAGGCCACTGGACCTATCACCACAAGGGGCACAGCAGGAAATAACCCAGTAACCCAAGGTCAGTTAGTTGGCTTATATTAAAAGAACCACACCACACTCCCCCAAACCACTTAATTTTAGCAGAGACCTGCTCTCAGAATAAAGGTTTTTTACCTACTCTCTGATGATGTGAGTTTGAATGCTTTGTTGAAGCATCACACACAAACACTGCCTCACTCTCCATGCTGTATTTATGTCCCATCTCTCTGGCCTGCAGCAGTGCCCTGTGCGGGTGGTCAAGGACAAATGGCATTAAAGCCTATTCATTGGGCTTTTCATGTAAGAAGGCTTAATGTGTCAGCTGCATTTTAATCTAAGGATTAGATGCTTACCCTCGGAAAATTCCTTTTAGAAACATCAATAAGGATTTTTTTTTAAGGATTGCTTTTTTATCTTAAAGCCCAATTATGTATAAATTTATTGGTATTTTACATCTGAAATAAAAGCCTTTAACCAAGAAAAAGAAGCAGCTGCTACAGTGTTAACAAGAAAGCCAAGATCTCTACTGAGGCAATCTAAATATATATCATGCCTTAAAAATAAAAGAACACCAGCTAAGACTCACTGCGGCAGGTATGTGTCTGATCAAATGACCAATGCTACAAATCCTGCCCTGCATTTTTCTTAAGACTTCCATACTGACTTCTGGTTAAAGACTATGGACAGACACACAAATTTAGTTCCTCTCTCTCCTAAAACCCCAAAGCAAACATTTATTGCTTTTCAAAGGTATAAACCCACAAGGACAGAGATAACAAGAGAGATTTAAATTTTAAACTTTTTAAAGCTGGGAATCAACTGGATAATGGCAACTGATTTTGCAGACCCAAAGAAGCCATATCTTCCAATGTGTGAAGCCCTATTCTTACACATGGGTTTCCCCAATGGCTCAGCCGGTAAAGAATCCACTGGCAAGGCACAAGACACAGGAGACATGGGTTCAATCCCCCGGAGAAGGAAATGGGTACCTACTCCAGTATTTTTGCCCAGGAAATCCCATGAAAGGGGAGCCTGGAGAGCTACAGTGCATGGGGTTGCAAAGAGTCAGACACGATTTCATGACTGAGCGTGAATGAAAGAATTCTTAACCGTGAACTTATACTCAGGAGTCACCAGGAACGGAGAGAAATTATCTAACGTGGAAGACAGAAACAAACGGGGGAAAAAAGGAATTTGACACAAATGAGTCAGAAGGTGATGAGAAATCCCTCACTATTCTGAGGTTCAGAGACTTCCAGTCTGGAAGTCTACACCAGCCAGTGCGTGTGCATGCATGCTAAGTCACTTCAGTCCTGTCCAACTGCAACTCTATGGACCATAGTCCACCAGGCTCCTGGGTCCATGGATTCTCCATGCAAGAATACCAGAGTGGGTTGCCATGTCCTCCTCCAGGGGATCTTCTTAACCCAGGAATCGAACCCGCATCTCTTATGTCTCCTGCATTGGCAGGTGGACACCAACCAGTCTGTATATTAAACATAAATGTGATGCTCTCAGACCTAAAACAACTCACAGACTTACCTCCTGGGTCACCTGTTTAGAAGATTCTAGGGCATGTGATTTGCAAAAATAGGGGAATAAACCAAGAAAGAAGACAAAATGGAGTGAGCAAAACAGGGAGGCCCAAACAGCAGTAAGATAAGAGAAATCCCCAGAACACTGTTGAAGGAAAAGTCCACCTCAAGGCATGGTGCACAACAGGCCTGGAGAGGAAGCAGTCTAGACGGGGCCAGGGCCTAAGACTTCAGGCGAGAGAGTGTCAATAAGATAAAGTTGATAAAACACCTAAGATATTGGGAAGAGATTCACATGGAAGGCTCTTTGTGCCTAACTTAGTGAGAAATGCACAAAAATTTTAAAAACAAGACAATTATTAAATCCAAAAAAAAAGTGTGTGCAGGAAAGTTAAGGTAATCAAAGTAGACTATATAGCATATCTGTGAATGCTGTTTACACGGTAGAAGATAACACCGAATAAGCTGGGGGTGAAGGCGGAGCAAGAACATAAATGTGTAAGAGGTCTTGCACAGACCCTTTAAAAATGAAGCTTGCATAACTTTAATAAAACAAAAGCTAAACTTTAAAAATCTGGAGAAGGAAATAGCAACCCACTCCAGCAGCAGCAGCAGCCAGTATTCTTACCTGGGAAATCCCAGGGACAGAGGAGCCTGGTGGGCTATAATCCACCAGGTCACAAAGGAGTCGGACGTGACAGAGGAACTAAAAAACAATAAAACTTTTAAAAGAGACATCTAATATTTCATTAGAGATGATAATATTTCATTAGTACACCACTTGACAACTTATAAAATACTTTCACAGGTGTCTAATCATTTAACTTTTCCCAAACTCTGCAAGTTAGGTTATCTCCTTTATACAGAGAACAGAACCACCACAAGGAAGTTAAGCAGCTTGATGACAGAGACACAGAGTAACAGGGGCAGAGGCGGAACTGGGTAGACGGTAGCCCGCAGAGGGTGTATCTGAGAGTCACAGGATAGCGACTGACAACAACTGAACTGTACATTCAACAAAGGCTACGCTGGTGAAGTTTATGTTTTTTATAACTTAAGGAAAAGAATTACACAGATAGCTCATCAAAACATTGATGGCTAGATGCCACCCCTAGAGTTTCAACTCAGTAGGTGTGGGTGGGACCTAAGAAGTTCTGCTAAGAAGTAACCAGGTGATGCTGATGCTACTGCTCTGGGGACCGAGTTTTAAGAACCACTGCTCAGGTTCAAAGGTTCTCAGTCCTGAGTGTGCAGCACCAAGACCCCAGACCAAGTAAATAAAAACGTGAGGGGATGGAGTGGGAGAATACCTGGGCACGAGGGCTCTTACAGCCCTAAGGGCGATTCCAATGCAGGCAGTTTGAGAGGCCCCGGCCTGGAGGCCAATACGAAGTGCAGAATATGTGAGCCCTGCAAGGAGGCCTGGGGCTACTCAGCCACATCCTCGCTGTGCCTCCATTTCATCATCTATAAAATAATAGTTATAGAGTTGTTGAGACCATTAAACAGAATAATCAACAAAAGAACTCAGGGCAGTATCCATCACAAAGTGAACAATAACGTTATTACTTTTGTTGTTGACTTACAGGAAACAAGGTTGCCCCTGATTTTTCAGCTATAAAATGGGTCAGGTTAAAGACAAGGAAGAATCTATTAGTATTCAATCCCAGGCCACTAAGCAAGACAAAACACTCCCAAGGACCTAAGAACAAAGTAAGGGGGATTAAATCTAAGAACTTTGTGTGATTCCCACAAGCATTTGGCAAACCAAGGGTCATTTCTATAGAATTACTAGCTCATCCTTTTACTCTCTGAATAGGAAGTGTTATCTGGAGTGTAATGGTAAAAAGCAGGTGTTAGAATCAATACTTAAACACCACCCCTTATTAAACAAACAACATAACGCAGTGAGTTCACACAGAAGGTAATGTAGGACTCAGAACAAACTCCTGGAGACGTCTCCATGGTAAACGAGTTCTTGTCAAAAGAAACTGAAAATGAAGACAAAGGCAGGGTTCAAACGGTTTGTTCATTCAAGAAATATCTGACTGCCTCCCACATACCAGGCACAACAGCGGCGGGGGAGGACACGTCACTCACTGCAGGGCAGAGTCTGTCTTGCAGGGAAGTCTGCCCATGTGGCTCTGCCCATGAAGCAAGCTTTGGGAATGCTAAATCACACCCTTTTTCCTCAAAAGCACTGTAGGGAGAGGAAAACTTAACGGTTTCTGCTGATTTCTTTCTTGCATGCATAGCTGCATATTGGGGATAGGGTGGGTCGGTTATAGGTCATCCACAGTGACACAGTGTCTTGAGTCCACAGTCAGTACAAAGAAATCACTGTCTATATCCTCAGAAAGCAACATGACCCTCCAATGTCTGGGTCATGCCAAAGCTGAGTGCCCAGGGCAAGCCTCCTGCATTAAGTCATCTGAGTCATTTCCCCACAAAACCTCACTGTTAAGGGAATGCATTCTTAATGAAGAAAATGGTTTCTTTTTCTAGACAGAAATGGCTAAAGGCCTTGGAAGCATTCTAGGGGTGGTCAGAGCCTCTCTGTCGGAAGTTACATCCTCACACCATACTGATGGGTTCAAATCACCTCCCAACCACACAAGTCTTGGTTTCCTCTAAAGCTCAGAATTATATGCTCTTTGTGTGCACAAAGCTTAGAATTACTGGATCTGATTAAGCAATCAGCAAACAGTTCCCAAATGAGTGACAACTCTGGATACGGCTAATTGTGCCAAGCTTGTGCCCACCAGAATGAAACAATGCCAGTACGAATGTCCCCTAAATATCCCTGGGGGCATTCCATACCTAGGAAGCTAAAGATTGGCTTGCAAATAGAATATGTAACACTGCCTTGCTTGTACATGTAGATACTTCCAAACAGCAGGCTTACTCTAGTTTTGCCTCTCTGCCTCTTTGACTTATTATTAATCCAAATGTGCCACAATCATTACACAAAGGTGACTGTGCAGCTCAGGAAACAGCCAGGATGCCTGTCTGCTGCTGGTGCTTCCCCCATAGGCCACGTGACGCTGGACTTCTGCAAGCCCGCCTGTCAGTCTGCTGGCAGGTTTGTCTCAAAGATCAACAACAAAAGCAAGAGACAGAGGGCCAGCCTGCATCAGGTAATATTCTAAATGTCCCACAAATACCCATTAAATTTAATCCTTCTCAGACCCCTATAAGGCGGATACCTTTACTCCACACTGCACAGTTGAAAAGACTAGGGCAAAGAGAGGTTAAATATTTGTCAAAATCTTATGTGGCTAATAATTGACCCCTTGCAGTCTGGCCCCAGGATCCATGTGCTTAATCATTTCTTTATCCTGCTTCCCTGACACTTCTCTCAGGTCAAACAAGAGAATACACCCATATATTTATGGCTGATTCACGTTGTTGTATATTATATGGCAGAAACCAACACAGCACTGTAAAGCAAGTATCCTCCAATTAAAAAAAATTTAAAAACAAAATGTACCTGGATGGTTTGCTTTGCAAACCATAAAAAGATACAATTATTATTATTATTATTACTATTATTCTTTTGCCTCCCAGCATCCACTGAACCTCCCTGATTTCTATAGTTCTGGTAATGACATTCTCCACTGTCATTAATGCTTCATCTTCAGCTGAAGAGGTGCTGACCTCAGACGCTAGGTATGAAGCACATGGCCTGGGCGATCCAGTCAGGAGAGGCCAGTGTCCCTGTCCACAGGGACCGGGCTAGTGCTAAGCACCAGGCCAAGAGTATTGCATCTGCAGCGTCTTCTTGTCTCTGCCACAACGGCATCTGAAGATGCTGGAGGTCTCACCTGTAGCCCCAGAATGTTCAGCCAAGAATAAGCCTCCCTCCTGACATTGTCTGGATCCCCAGTCTAGTGCTTCCTGAAGCCAGATTCATCTCAAGGCTTTCTACTGCCTGAACCAATCAATTTTTTTACTTAAGATAGTTTGAACTGGGTTTCCTGTTACTTTAACCAAGAGAATCATCCTAATCTCTTTCTAAAACATGTTTCATTCTATCAAGCTATATTCAGCACCCCTTCAGTCCTTTCCTGCTCTGAAAATAAAACTTGAGAGACTGAGAAAGTAAATTTTAATTAGCTAGCCTTGACAAATTAAACACTCCTGAAGCTGGAGTTCCTGACAAAATAACTCCATATTATGTAGAATAGAAGATCCAGGGTGTTTTGGGTTTTTTTAGTGCCATATTTCAAGTGACTTGGCCTATCATCAAATTTGTTTCATAAAAATTTATTTTTAACCAAAACAGTTAACCCTGAAGTTTTCAGCTCTGTAAGGAGAATAACTGCGATATTTCTTTCTTCTTGGTCTTCTGATTTTTCAGTTACCCCTAAATCCAAACCATTACAAAAAACTACTAAAATGAAGAATAGGGTTGATTTTTTAAAAACATTTTAAAACCAACAGAAAGTTATGTATGGGTATACATCATTTCTTCCTTGTAAAGAAGAGAAACGAAACCTTAGCCTTATTTATTGATTTTGGTAACAGAAGAAACCAGTATGGAGTTTTAATCACATTCATGAAATTATTCATTGCACCAGCTAACATTCCTTCCCTATAGTTCCTTCAGACAAATTGTTATAATTAGATTTCAGAGGAAAGCACCATTGGTCACCCAAATCACACATGCCACCTAACATCAGATGGCTCCTAAGACAACGAGTAAACAATGTCAGGACATTGTGCATTTTCTTTTGATTAGTTCAGTTCAGTTTAGTTCAGTCACTCAGTCATGTCCAACTCTTTGCGATGCCATGAACTGCAGCACGCTAGGCCTCCCTGCCCATCACCAACTCCCGGAGTTTACCCAAACTTAGTACACACAGCTAAATAACTATGTGTGGCAGCTGGTAACAGGTCAGTCACCTCTGCAAGTATCTGCCCATAAAACATATATGAGCATATATGAAAATGCTAATTCAGTGAAAACGATGATAAAAACCAGATTCACATTCCTCCGGCTTCCTTGACAGTTCAGTTGGTAAAGAATCTGCCTGCAATGCAGGAGACCCTGGTTCGATTCCTGGGTCAGGAAGATCCCCTGGAGAAGGAATAGGCTACCCACTGCACTATTCTGGGGCTTCCCTTGTGATTTAGCTGGTAAAGAATCCACCCACAATGCGGGAGACCTGGGTTCAGTCCCTGGATTGGGAAGATGCCCTGGAGAAGGGAATGGCTACCCACTCCAGTATTCTGGCCTGGAAAATTCCATGGACTATATAGTCCATGGGGTCTCAAAGAGTTGGACACGACTGAGTGACTTTCGCTTTTCACATTCCTTGGAGAAAGTGTTTCCCTCTTTTCTGTGGTCATTGCATCACCCTCTATGCCTGCATGTGTGCCAAGTCGCTTTAGTCACGTCCAACTCTTTGTGACACCATGGACCACAGACCACCAGGCTCCCCTGTCCATGGAGTTCTTCAGGCAAGAATACTGGAATGCTTGCCAGGACCTCCTCCAGGGGATCTTCCCAACCCAGAGATCGAACCCAGGCCTCTTAAGTCTCCACGTTGGCAGGCATATTCTTTACCACTAGACCACCCGCTCCTATTAAGAAGAGATAAATTTAACAGCCTCGAATAAACAAACAGATAAGCATTCCAACAAAGACAGATTAATCTCCTTAACTACATTCCAAACTTTATTACCCTGTATGTGGTTCTTTCCTTTGGGGCTTATTTTTTATTATTATCATTACCTGAGATTGAAGGTTGGTTTGGCTTGCTTTGGGGAGCTCTTCAAAGCTCACAGCCCTATCCAGACAGTCTGTTTTCCCACCATCTTTGTTACCACATATAAACAAGTAGGATCTTTAAATGCATAATTGCTTATATGATGTCATACTACATATTCTTTAAAATGGAGTTAACCATTAGTTTACATAGAATGTGTTAATCAAATGTATAAAATTAGCAAAAATAGCCAACACATTCATTTAAAAATGAAGATTTAGTAAAGCTATTTCCATAATACACTTTTTTTTTCTTCTTCTTCTTTTTTTTTTTTTTTCCACAAAAAGCACAATCCTACAATGGAATTTTAAGTTCATAGGGGTTTCTGTAAAGTCCACAGGGGCCAGAATTATATCTATCTCCATTTTACACCTGACATACAATAGCCACTCTGCAAGTGTACTGTATGTTGGATAAATAAATGAATCCATAAAGGCATTAAAGGACTTCCCTGGTGGTCCAATGGTTATTAGAATCCATCTTCCAATGCAAGGAACATGGGTTTGATCCCTGGTGGGGGAATTAAGATTCCCACAAGCCATGGGGCAACTAAGCCCTCGAGCCACAAATAGAGAAGCCCCAGCGCCACTAGAGAAAGCCCACTCACGAGCCTGCACGCCACCGTGAAGACCCAGCGCTGCTAGAGAAAGCCCACTCACGAGCCTATACGCCGCCGTGAAGACCCAGCGCCGCTAGAGAAAGCCCACTCACGAGCCTCATGCCACCGTGAAGAACGTCCAGTAGAGCCAAAATAAAAAATAAATGAATGAATAAAGACTATTTCACATCTCTACACGCATGCTAAGTCTCTTCCGCTGTGTCTGACTCTGCACCTCTATGGACTGTAGCCCACCAGGCTCCTCTTGTCCACAGGATTCTCTAGGCAAGAATACTGAAATGGGTTGCCATTTCCTCCTCCAGGGGATCTTCCTGATCTAGGGCCCGAACCCAGGTATGCCTCTTCTGTCTCCTGCCCTGGCAGGCGGGTTTCTTACCACTAGTGCCAGCTGGGAAGCCTATAGAGGTTATTATTACTATGTCCTTGCTTTGATGAAGTAAAGCAGAAAGTGGCAAACTTTTATGTAAAGGGTCAGATGGTTAACATTCTAGCCATTGTGGGCCATATGGTCACTGTTGCAGATATTCCAATTTCTTTCACAACGATTCAATTCTGCTGGTGTAACACAAAAACAGTCATAGACAATATATTCATAAATGAGCATGACTGTGCTGTGTTCAAATAAAACTTTATCTATAAAAACAGAATTTGGCTAGAAAATCATTCAAACTGCATGAGAACCACTTTCTTATAGTGAACACTCTATTCCTAAAGGCTGGACATTGGTGGACTTGCTAAATTCAGCCAGACATGTTTTGTTGGGTCAAAAATTGGGCAGGGCATAGATAATCACTCCTCACAGCTCCATCACTCCTTACTGAGCAACCCTGCTCCCTACTAATTTCCATCATAATATAAGCCAGCCATGCAAGTTTACATCCTAAACTTTATAGCAACTGGTTTCCAGGAATGTGGCCCATATCCATAACTATGAATCCATAACCACAACACAGGCTCCTCAAGAGCAAGCCCATGACTTTCAACTCTTCACACTTCATCTACAATGTCAACATCCAATGAACTTTAAATATTTACTGACTGCCTAGTGTGTGATATAGTCATGGTCTCCTAGGAGGGGCTGCAGAAAAAGTTCTAATGGCTGACAACAGGCTGGACAAAACACATGCCAATGGAGAGCAAAGAGAAAAGGGACGTGGTGAGTCACAAGAAAAAGAAGAGGACTCATCACAGGACTGAAACACCAATCTTTCCAACTGTGTCTCAACCTTGTATCTGCTCCCAGGATTTTTCCTTCACATCACAGCAAAGCTGGGCAGAGGTTGGACAGCTCAGGACATCTCAACCATGACCACAATGAGGATAAAACCTTGGTTAAAGCTTCAGAGTACCCTCTCCCAATCACCAGCAACTAACTGAAGGAATAAACTGCTGAATTCACAAATGGAATGCTCTCCAGCAATGAAAATGGTCCATCTACAACTAAATGCAATAATATGCATGCACCTCTGTAATGCATTGTTGACTGAAGAAGGTTGGATACAGAAGAATACAATCTGCATTATATAATCATGCTATATCTCTCATGCGTGCACGCGTGTGTGTCACACACACAAAGAAAAAGGCAAAACTAATTTATGCTCTTAGAAGTCAAGAGAGTAATTCCCCACCGAGTAGGTCATGTCTAGTATCGAGTGTCGAGAGGAGGCATGAGGCTGCGGTAAAAATGTTGCTTCTCGGTCTGGCTTCTGGTGACATAAGTGAGCTTAGTCTGAAAGCTGCACTGAACTATACACTTACATTATGCATATTTTCTTGCATATATGTTCTATTTCAATAGAAAGCTTAAAAAATAAAATAAAAACATTCCACCACTTGGAAGTGGTCCAGAGAGCCATATGAAGGCCCCACACAGAGCCCCATAAGGCTTCCCCTTCCATCGTCCTTCAGAGCCTCTTGCTCTGAAGCCCCAACCATCCTTCTCATCATCTCAAAGCATAACCAGACAGTGAGAAAGCCAATTAGACCATTCCGAGATATCTGTAATGCCAGTCTAAGCTCCTTCAAAATGTTAGAGCCCTTGAGAAACTTTACTGCTACCACTAACTTTCTGTTCTAAATGAGAAGTGAGAATATTAAAAAGGACTCCACCGTTCTAAGTGCCTCACTTAAATATACTTCTTTTGAAATAATGCTCTGAATAGTTAACGCTAGTTCATAAACATCTATGAAGAAATGCTTCAATACTTGAACTACTTGAAGAAGATACCATAAATGAAATGTAACTGAGATTAGAATGCAGAATAGCCAACAGCCCCCTTGCAAGAATTACATAGAACTGTAATGAACAGTTGTGTAACTGGCCTTGATATAACTGTAATCAGAACAGAACACACATCTCTAAGAATGCATGTAAAGTTTCAATGCAGGTAGTCAAATTACAGGGCTGGGAATCATTCTGACTCTAATGTTGATTTTACTATACTAACCTCAGCTAGTACCTCAGTGGCATTACCGACTCGATGGACATGAGTTTGAGCAGGCTCTGGGAGTTGGTGATGGACAGGGAAGTCTGGTGTGCTGCAGTCCATGGGGTTGCAAAGAGTCGGACACAACTGAGCAATTGAACTGAAACTCAACTAGACTTTACTACTCATGTTCTTTTCATATTCTCCTGTAAGTTTCGGTTTAAAAAAATCAGTTAAGACCTTTGATCACATTAGATCACAAAGATCGGTCTATGTGTGAAGGCTGATTAGGAAAGAAGAGGAACAGTAATCCAATCTCCTGACCTGAGAACAAACATCAGCCACAGTGGGGCAGACTGGCACATTACCCGGAACAGAGAAAGCACAGGAATCCTCTGCTACACAGGGCACATGCAGAGTGCAAATCCCAATTCTTTATATTCAGATGTTTTTCAGATCAAACAAATTCAGAGTACAGGTCTGTCCATTAAGCAAATCGTTGCCTAAATGTAATTATACTTAACTAAATGATTCTGCCATAGAGTTTATGCATGTTCTAAAATGCCTCTCAGGAGAGAATATCCTTATTTTTAGGAATCGCATCCCCAGGAATCAAGGATAAAAACATCACGATCTCTTAAACTTACTTTCANAATGATTCTGCCATAGAGTTTATGCATGTTCTAAAATGCCTCTCAGGAGAGAATATCCTTATTTTTAGGAATCGCATCCCCAGGAATCAAGGATAAAAACATCACGATCTCTTAAACTTACTTTCACATGTTTCTGCAGGAAAATGTGGAAACCTGAACACACACACAATATAGCAAAAGGCTAACAAATGTTAAATGCAGGTAGTGGACACACAAAACTTGCTGCTCATCCTTTAACTCTTCAGTAGAGTACATCATGAGAAACGCTGGACTGGAAGAAACACAAGCTGGAATCAAGATTGCCGGGAGAAATATCAACAAAACCTCAGATATGCAGATGACACCACCCTTATGGCAGAAAGTGAAGAGGAGCTAAAGGGCCTCTCGATGAAAGTGAAAGAGGAGAGTGAAAAAGTTGGCTTAAAACTCAACATTCAGAAAACCAAGACAATGGCATCTGGTCCCATCACTTTATGGCAAATAAATGACGAAACAGTTGAAACTGTGACAGACTTTTATTTTGGGGGCTCCAAAATCACTGCAGATGGTGACTGCAGCCATGAAATGAAAAGATGCTTACTCCTTGGAAGAAAAGTTATGACCAACCTAGATAGTATATTCAAAAGCAGAGACATTGCTTTGCCGACTAAGGTCCATCTAGTCAAGGCTATGGTTTTTCCAGTGGTCATGTATGGATGTGAGAGTTGGACTGTGAAGAAGGCTGAGCACCGAAGAATTGATGCTTTTGAACTGTGGTGTTGGAGAAGACTCTTGAGAGTCCCTTGGACTGCAAGGAGATCCAACCAGTCCATTCTGAAGGAGATCAGCCCTGGGATTTCTTTGGAACGAATGATGCTCAAGCTGAAACTCCAGTACTTTGGCCACCTGATGCAAAGAGTTGACTCATTGGAAAAGACTCTGATGCTGGGAGGGATTGGGGGCAGGAGGAGAAGGCGATGACTGAGGATGAGATGGCTGGATGGCATCACGGACTCAATGGACGTGAGTCTGAGTCAACTCCGGGAGTTGGTGATGAACAGGGGGCCTGGCGTGCTGTGATTCATGGGGTCACAACGAGTCGGACACGACTGAGCAACTGAACTGAACTGAAGTTTGAAATATCTTGTAATAAAAAGACACATGGAAATCTTTACTCACCTTTTAAGTGGATGGCCTTCTTTCTTCTAATCAAAAACTAATGGCTAAATATGCCCAGAGGCACACTTAGGGATATCCATGCTGTCCTCACCCTGCAAGAAGAAGCAAAACAGTATGTTAGCATCAGTGATTTTTATTAAATTAATGCAATCTCAGTTAACACAATGTTCTTAATCTGTGTCGAGCCCGTAGATTAAAATACTGTTGTAATTATTTTTTAGGCAAGGAGAAATGTGAAAGCAGAGAAAAAGGATCCCATCGCTTATTGAATGCAGGGAACAACCACTGGCCTCACCCACTCAAGGGACTTCTGCAACAAAGGAATTCCTCAATAATTTCTTTCAATTCACATAAATTTCAGGGCAGTGATGTAGCCCAAAGTCCACTGGAACAAAAACTGAGGCTTTATTAAGAACCTGAACTTGACTCTGACTTGGTATTCTGAGGCTACACTTGGAAGGCACTTACTTACCTCACAGAACCACACCAGACCTGCTGCACCTCCAGGCAATGTCCCTCCCAGCAAAGGCATCCAGGACTGGTCTATTACTACACGCTACAACACAGGCTCCCTTGACCACTGTGCTCCCTGGGCACGGTGGCCCAGGGGCCTGCCGGTCACAGACCTGATGCCTCCACCACACCTCTCGTTATCTATTACATTTGATCTTGCCACAGCCCTGTGAGGCAAGGGGTGTTTCCTGAATGCATTTTCCAGAGAAGGCAGATAAGTGTCAGAGATAATACAGGGCATTCAACTAGACAACACCAGACAAGAAACTGCCACTTGGATCTTCTGACCCCAAGCTCAGGGCTTATCTCACTCCGCAGGCTGTTTCCACCCTCCCCACTCCACCCTCCACACAGCAGCATCCTGAACCCAACCTCAATGCCAAATGACCAAACAACACAGCCACCTGGCACTGTGGGGGGGTGGGGGGTGGGGAAGAGGGAGTGCGGAGGATGGAGGGCACACACACCCTATTAATAATCAATAGAGTATCTATTAATAATCAATCTTAATAGTACCATGAATACTGTACTCATGATCACCAATTACTGATAGCAGTAACTATACTTCCCTTTGAAACACAATAACCTTTAATGTATTTTAGACATTTATATATATATATATATATATATATTTCATTTTTCTCCCTTCTTTTTCAAGAGGGCACACTATTGGCCAAAGGCAGTAAAACAAGCCTCACATGGCACCCCAGGTAATTTTCATCTCTGCCACAACAATAGACAATTAACACTCGCTGTTGAGGATTTTTCCATTCATTTTTTATAAAAGGCAAAATATAGTAAAATACAACGGCACAGACACTGACTGTTCTGCCAATAAAGATGGAAGCAGTGTCAAAACTACTGCTGGGGAGAAGGCAGTAGCCCTCCCTGAGAGCCTCAAGCGGCCCTGCTCTGCTGGTCACCAAAACGCTGCAGGCAACCCACAGAAGTTTAGAGGTCACGAGGTCTGCCATGTGACAGTGCTGGTGTACAAAAGTCAAGGGCCCCCTCCGCTGGAGTTCAGTCCTGCCTCCTCCACTCACTAGCTGATTAAAAACTGAGAGGGCCTCCCCAAGCAGCCGCCTNGGCAGTAGCCCTCCCTGACAGCCTCAAGTGGCCCTGCTCTGCTGGTCACCAAAACGCTGCAGGCAACCCACAAAAGTTTAGAGGTCACGAGGTCTGCCATGTGACAGTGCTGGTGTACAAAAGTCAAGGGTCCCCTCCGCTGGAGTTCAGTCCTGCCTCCTCCACTCACTAGCTGATTAAAAACTGAGAGGGCCTCCCCAAGCAGCCGCCTCTCCTGTGGGTTGCAATACCTGTTCACAGGGATGTTGAGGCTCACAAAAAAGATAGGATGTGACGCAATGACCCACAGACAAGAGCACTGGGAGCCCAGGAATACTGACCAAGAGGAGCAACACTGAACCAGGGGAAAAAACATGACGTACCAGGGGAAACAACAACTTTACTCACAGATTTGGGGGAAGGACGGATAAGCGCATGAGTCCGTGATACTAACACTGTTAACTATGAAACACATTTGCATTATGAAGTTGAATGCAATCGTTGCATGAATTTTTAAGCTAAAACATCTACCCTTACTTGCCTAGTTCATTTCTAGTTACACCCTGACATGTAGAAGAAGGGAGCAAGGGCTGCAATCTCTCCCTTTCCTTAAATATGGCCGTGGGAGAACGTGTCAAGCTGGCAGGCATTTTGATATCACAATACACCCAGAAAACTCCTAATGGTCTCTGTTTCAGAGTATTCTCTTCAAACTCAGGAGTCCTAGATCTCTGCCAGATCTAGGTACATGTGGGATAAAGTCTAGATACATACAATCCCATCTACACCACACATCCTGGTGTGTTACTAAAGATCCTCTCTTCTCTGCACCCTCCAGTCTCCCCATCAGAGAGAACCCACTAGCCTGAATTCTGACTTGCTCCTTCGCTCCTCTCATGGTTTTATCACATTTGTATTCTCAATATATTGTTGTGCTCTGCCTGGTTTTAATTAAGTGTTATACAAAGGAAACCAGGACAGTATTCAGACTCGCCTCTTGAGATTTTGATTTTGAGATTCATCCCTCTTGACTCATGTGACTGTAGCTGATTTTTCACCATCATATTGTTCTCACTGTGTGACTTTACCCACAATTTACCGCTCTGTTCTACTGCTGAGGATCATCTGCGGATTGTTTGGGTTTTGCTATTAAGAATAATGCTGCCATTTAGATTCTAGTGCTCGTCCCCTGGGGCACAGAGCAAGAGTTTCTCCAGGGAGGATCCCTAGAAGAGAGCAGGGCTTGGGATCACATACGTTCAGCTTCTCAAAAATGCCAGATCGTTTTCCAAAGTAGCTGCCACAACTGACTATTTAGCCACCCTTCCCGTCTCTCTCCAAATAAGAGGCTTGCTTGTTTTGCTAATCACCAGCAAAGCTTTCAACCAACAAAAGGGAAAGCTTTTCCTATTTGCAGCATCGCCGCTGCAAATAAACAGTACTCCAAAGTAGTGACCCAGACAGCTAGAACCTATTAGTCACAGGACAGACTTCGGAATAATGCAGACCCAGCCGACACCACACACTGCCCACACTGGATTTCTAGACCTATGTTAAATTCAGAGGTTGTCTTCTTCCTGGTGGACTCACAGCTATGGTCCCCGCTTACTACTGTCAACTTGAAGGCGAAAAAAATTAACTCACATGCAATCCAGCCAAATTCAAGTTTAAAGCTGAGCAGTCAGACCATTTCAAAGAAATAGTGTATTGCTGTGTTGTTTTTTTTTAATACAGAGTTGCCTGTGTTTTTACATAGTCACCTAAAAACTCTTAGGTATTCTCTAGACAAAAAGACATTCTATTTAGGTTTAGTTATTTCAGTGTCTTTGGTGGAGATAGTAATTTTGTGACAATTTAATCTGTATTTCCAATAAAATCATAGTATCAAACATTTCTGTTGGCATTAAATTTAAAGTATGAGAAATTCTTTCAATCTGGGCAGGAAGGAGAGAAGAAAGTGAAGTCAGTCAGTCGTGTCTGACTCTTTGAGACCCCATGGACTGTAGCCCACCAGGCTCCTCGGTCCATGGGATTTTCCAGACGTGAATACTGAAGTGGGTTGCCAGGAGAGAAGAAAGGTTACTATAAATTTCAAGGAGGCTCTTATCATGTCACTGAAAGAAACAATGGTGTTAGTGACCAAAATGGGGTTGTTTCAACTCAACCTCTTTCCAGTTCTTGTCTCTTTACAATCATTTCTCCCTGTGAAGTAGCAACTATTGCTACACCCGTTTCACAGATGGCAGAAACCGAGGCATAGAA
Organism: Raphicerus campestris; assembly: GCA_006410735.1. Lineage (NCBI taxonomy): Eukaryota > Metazoa > Chordata > Mammalia > Artiodactyla > Bovidae > Raphicerus > Raphicerus campestris. The sequence goes on along the minus strand of SJYW01021468.1, from coordinate 706,547 downwards.
AGCAATTAGGCTATGCACAGCACACAGCTGAAAAGTGGTGGAACAAGGATTTGAACCTGGTTTACTGCAGAATCCACATTCTAACCACTACTCTCCACAGCTTTTTCAACCTCCTAAGACTAGCTAGAAGGCCCTGCCTGGCATGGTGACAATAACCATAGCTACCAGCTACAAAGCATCCACAATGTGCCACGCACTTGCTAAGCACTCTCTTGTGTTATTTCTATCCCCACATCTCCACCAGCCTGTATTATTCCTATTTTACAGCTGAAGAAATCTACGCTCTAGGAGTTTACATAACTTGGCTAAAGTCACATAGGCAATAAAGACAATGGTTGAGACACCACTTGAACCTTGTCTCTGACTTAAAGTTCATGTTCTTTCTACTGTGGACTTTCTAGACAAAATAAAAGTATCTGATCCCAGGGCTTGGGGGAGACAATTGTTGACCATGGGTCTTGGGAACAGGCCCCATGAAGGAAAACAGATGCCACAGAGGGAGAAGATGTGCCAGCTTTCTTGGCACCTGGCAGGCAGCAGCCGTCATGGCTTGATGACAGGCACTGAGGCAGCGTGGTCTCCAGTAAGAGCAGTGAGCGTGGTCAAAGGTCCAGCAGTCACACTGTGCAAATCAAATGGCCACTGCACACAACGTTTTCATCTGTAAAATGGGGCTTTTATTTCAAAGGGTTACTGTAAAGATTTGGGGCTCCAAAATCACTGCAGATGGTGACTGCAGCCAGGAAATTAAAAGACGCTTGCTCCTTGGAAGAAAAGTTATGACCAACGTAGACAGCATATTAAAAAGCAGAGACATTACTTTGCCAACAAAGGTCTGTCTAGTCAAAGCTAGTCAAGGAAATGAGTTTCAAGGAAATGAGTCCTGAATATTCACTGGAAGGACTGGTGTTGAAGCTGAAACTCCAGTACTTTGGCCACTTTGTAGTGAGTCACTACATGGAGCTACCAGAGTAACATATTTCTTAAAATCAAAAGGCTCAGTCTTGTGTTGGTTCTAATATTTGATCCAGAGTGGCGGAGGAGACCTGCAAAGGGGCAATTTTCCAAAGGAAGGTAGCCAGCAAGGGGCAGAAAGAGCCTCATTACACTATGAAGTGTTTGAAGAGAATAACAGAAGCAGCCACTGCCAATGTTTTCTCAACATATACCATGGACGACCGTCTACGTTCTTCTTTAAAACCTTTGCTCATGGGGACTTCCCTGGTGGTCCGTGGCTAAAACTCCCAATGCGGGGGGGGCCGCGTTCAATCCCTGGTCAGGAAACTATAATAGATCTCCCATATCACAGCTAAAGATCCCACCCGCCACAGTGAAGATCGAGGATCCCACACGCTGCAGCTAAGACCCGGAGCAGCCAAAGAAATAAACAAATAATTTTATTTTACATATTTTTTTATAAAGTGGTTTTTTCCTTTTTAAATTTTTATTCATTTATTTAGGCTGCCCTGGGTCTTCAGTGCTGTGTGCAGGCTTCCTCTAGTTGTGCTGAGCAGGGGGCTGCTCTCTGGCTGCAGCGCACAGGCTTCTCGTTGCAGTGGCTTCTCCTGTTGTGAAGCACAGGCTCTAGAGCGCCAGCTCAGCAGTGGTGGTGCAAGGGCTTAGCTGCCCTGTGGCATGTGGCATCTTCCCAGACCAGGGATCGAACCAGTGTCTCCTTCACTGCAAGGCACATTCTTAACCACTTGACCTCCAGGGCAACCTAAAAAAAGTAATCTAAAAAAAAAAAAGAAAGAAAGAAAAGCTTTGCTCAATAACCCTGAGAGAAAATTCTGTGATATAGATCCCTATTAAACAGATAAGAAAACCGACTCAGAGGTGAAATGACTGGCCCAAAGTCACTGAACTTGTCAATGAGTATAATAATGGCTCATAGCATACATACAGCAGGCATTCGACAAATATCTACTGAACACGGGCTCTGCACCATAAAAACAGAAGACACTATTTACCTCACAAGGATTTTATAAGGACAAAATGAGGTTACGTATATAAAGTTCCAAGCTCAGGCCTTGACATTGGAATGTACTATGTACCTGGGCAATAATGCTGACATAGAAAGTCAGGCACAATAACCAGATGGAATAGGGATGTGATACTGATGTGGGTCAAACAAACATCATAAAGGATAATAGATAAACAGATATACCTAACAGGCAGCAAATGAACAGAACATGAAAAGATGTTTAAAGAAATAAATGCAAATTAAAATCACAATGAGACCATTACACATGTATCAAAATAGCTAAATTTTTAAATCTGGCAATATAAAATGCTAACAAAAACTCAGAGCAACTAGGATTCTCACACATTGCTGGTATGATGAGTAAACATAAACAGTGGCATACCCATAGTGTGGAATACCACTTAATAATAAAAAGGGACAAGTGATTGATACACACAGCAACATGCATGAATCCCAAATGCATTATGCTAAGTGAAAAGAGCGAGTCTCAAAAAGATAGACTCTACACAGTCCCACTTACATGACTTTCTGGAAAAGGCAAAACTATGGTGACAGAGAACAGATCAGTGTTGCCAGGGGGAGGAGGAAGGTTTAACTACAAAGAGGCAAGTAGCACCAGGGAGTTTGAGAGGTGTTGGGTTATTCTCTACTCCATTTATATGCATGTGTTAAAACTCCTAGAACTACATGCTCCAAAACAGAGAACTTCACTATTGGTAATTTTCTTTCATTATTAAAGAATGAAATTGTTACAACAGAAATTCTTACCGGCAAGAAAGAATTGGCAAGTCCTGGTAAATGGATACTTAACACTTGGTTCGTGGTGATGGAGGGGACACATGAAAGCCAAATAGCTCTGCAGTTCCTTGCGGAGGGAACAGCGATGGTTCAGGAGACCACAAGAGCCAAAGTGTGAGGAGGGGTCAACCAGACGCTCTAACTTTGGTTCTAACTGATGACTGTCAGATTATACAAGCCACGTCTCCTCCCTGAGCCTTTTAATTCCAGCATGAGACAACAAGGCAAATGATCTTAAAGGTTCATTCCACCACAGACACTGCAAAGTCAGCTGGTTTTTAAGCTACCGAGTCTGGGAAGACAGCAGGAAAAGTAAGTAAAGATATCCAGATACAGAAATACAGCTATGCACCCACACAAACACCGTCAGGGACCAAAATAATGAGACAACCACAGATGGGTGTGGATGGTGGAGTGATGGTGGTAGAAGTAACCAATAGCTGGCAAGAGACCGGAGGAGCCTGAGAATACCATTGTTTGCAAGTAGAAGGAGGGGAAGAGAGGTGCTGCAGGTGGAATGTAGTGGGGAGCTGGAACAGCTCAGTGACCAAATGCTGAAAGAGGTAAGATGAATGAGGANCAACATGCATGAATCCCAAATGCATTATGCTAAGTGAAAAGAGCGAGTCTCAAAAAGATAGACTCTACACAGTCCCACTTACATGACTTTCTGGAAAAGGCAAAACTATGGTGACAGAGAACAGATCAGTGTTGCCAGGGGGAGGAGGAAGGTTTAACTACAAAGAGGCAAGTAGCACCAGGGAGTTTGAGAGGTGTTGGGTTATTCTCTACTCCATTTATATGCATGTGTTAAAACTCCTAGAACTACATGCTCCAAAACAGAGAACTTCACTATTGGTAATTTTCTTTCATTATTAAAGAATGAAATTGTTACAACAGAAATTCTTACTGGCAAGAAAGAATTGGTAAGTCCTGGTAAATGGATACTTAACACTTGGTTCGTGGGGATGGAGGGGACACATGAAAACCAAATAGCTCTGCAGTTCCTTGCGGAGGAAACAGCGATGGTTCAGGAGACCACAAGAGCCAAAGTGTGAGGAGGGGTCAACCAGAAGCTCTAACTTTGGTTCTAACTGATGACTGTCAGATTATACAAGCCACGTCTCCTCCCTGAGCCTTTTAATTCTAGCATGAGACAACAAGGCAAATGATCTTAAAGGTTCATTCCACCACAGACACTGCAAAGTCAGCTGGTTTTTAAGCTACCGAGTCTGGGAAGACAGCAGGAAAAGTAAGTAAAGATATCCAGATACAGAAATACAGCTATGCACCCACACAAACACCGTCAGGGACCAAAATAATGAGACAACCACAGATGGGTGTGGATGGTGGAGTGATGGTGGTAGAAGTAACCAACAGCTGGCAAGAGACCGGAGGAGCCTGAGAATACCATTGTTTGCAAGTAGAAGGAGGGGAAGAGAGGTGATGCAGGTGGAATGTAGTGGGGAGCTGGAACAGCTCAGTGACCAAATGCTGAAAGAGGTAAGATGAATGAGGACTGACAAGACAGCAAAACTAGACAGATCTGCCAGATATCAACAGAGTGAGTGTTCAACCCCCTGTCCCCCAACAAAGTAAAAAGCTACCACACACGAGACTTGCTCCTTGTCTGAATTTATCTTATGTCCTAATTGTTTTACCCTTGTGTTTTCAATCTCATCCTACCTTCGTCTTTGCTGTCAGAAGCCCAAAGTTTAATTTAAACATGTAGGCGTGGTTCCCTTGCACTAGCCCACTTCAGAGGCTGCAATTTTCAAAATTTAGATATTCCTGGAAATCAGCCATGTGACTATTGAATGCTAGCAAGCCATTTTCTTGTGTTGCATAAGTTTATGCAACGACTCCAGAATTTCAGAACAGGAAAATTAAAAAAAATCATTTTTAAAGGATTTAATAGAATGTCAAGAGTACATCTTAAAAAGGATGAAGATTTTATGGTTGCCACTTTATTGGCTTGTGAAGCACGAAAATTGTTTGAATTGAATCATATTCCCAAACTGACCAACTGAAACGAGGCAACTTCTCCATTTCTGCCCAGAACAGGCCTCAGAATCCCACTTCTTCAGCCAATCTTCCTTTTTAATGATTATAGGTGAAAACATCAACCTGATACAACCCGGTTCTACCAGTTATAAAAGAGGAGAAAGAGCAAATGACTTCAGCTCAAAATCTAGTCTCTTCCACCACTAAAAGAGAAGTGAAAGTCGCTCAATCATGTCTGACTCTGAGATCTCATGAAGCCCACCAGGCTTCTCTGCCCATGGAATTCTCCAGGCAAGAATAGTGGAATGGGTGAGCATTCCCTTCTCCAGGGCACCTTCCTGACTCAGCGATCAAACCTGGGTCTCCCACATTGCAGGTGGATTCTTTACCATTTGACCACTGGGGAAGCCCTTCCACTACTAACGACTCACTAACTTTGGGGAAATTTCTTCACTCCTTATCTCCCTTTCTGCATCTGCAAAGAAGGGGTCATCATCATTGCGTGCTCCCATCCAGTAATCAGGCTACAGCCCCTCGCACCGGATGAGATCATGTCTGCAGAGCCACTTAAGGAGAACACAAATAGAAAGCCAAGTATGAGGTGTCATTACTGTCATCCTGTGTGGGCTGGGAGGGCAGGTGAAGGTATTTCACACACAGTCACATCCCAACTGCCTCTTTCAAGTCAACCATATGCTTCGCCGCCGTCACAGCTGGCTGTTGAGCAGATGCTGGAATCGATACAGGCAGAAAGGTGGGGAGGAAGAACGCTTTGGTTACCCAGCTTCAGTCCTCCTGGTTTGAGGAAGATAAAAAAGTAATTTCTCATCCGTGTATATTTCACTAATCTTTTTTGAGAACCTTCAATGTGTCAGACACCAGGCTAGGCACAAAGAAGCATGAAGGTTGTTTTTTTTTTCCCCCAACAAAACAGGCTGTGCTCTCAAGCGTGTTCACTCTGGAAACAGCTAAGTAGCCCATCACAGCCCAGTGCGCTTGGGGGCATAAGGGAGGCAGGCGTAGGGGAAACCCCAGCCCAGACCAGAGTGGGTTAGGAGGGCGGGGCTCCTCACTTGACTCTGAGTCAAGTCTTGAAACATGAGAATAAATGAGATGAGTCAAGCAGGGGAAAGGCATTCTGAGTGGGCAGAAGGCATGGAAGCAGGACCCACTGAGGAAGGGACCCTCTCATACCTGAGAGTCTCCCATCAGGAGAGACTCACGCTCAGGCTCTCTCCTGAGGGCAATGGGAACCATGGACATATTTAAGCAGGACTCACATGGCGACCCTCGCAGGTGAGGAAAAGGACTGTGCCAGCAGTTGGGAGAATGGAATGAAGGCAGGGCAGGCGGTGGAGGGCTGTACGTCTAGAAATCCAGGCAAGCAGCAATGAGGCCGTGGGCATATAGGGGAACACAAGAGCTGGCGAGGAGGTAAAGCGACCTTGCTTTGGGGCTGGAGGGACACAGGGGTAGCAGGGCAGGAATTGCTGATGCCTCCCTGGTTCTGTCTTAATGACTTGGAAGAGGATGGTCTTTTCACAAGATACTGGAGAAGTACAGACATGGCGCACAAGGTGAGCTCACTTGGTACTGTCATTTTATACATGCCTTCACGCATCTGAGGTCACTCTGTACATTTGTGACCAACCAAAAAGTCACACTCTTCAACATTTGCCTGCCTATTTTGAGTTCCCACAGGCAAGATGGAACGTCTAGGCAAGATGGAATGTCTGGGCAAGAACTCAATTAGGTGCTTTTACCTTCAGGAGCCAAAATAGGAACAGCCCTCACATCAGACTTGAGGCTCAGAGAGGTTAAGTGGCTTACCTCAGGGCACGCAGTTAGCAAAAGAAGGGACTTCGCTTTAATCCTGGATCATATGCTTCCAGAAAGTCAGTTTTTCACCTAGAATACTACACTGCCTCACTAAGGGCCTAGTCAGCCGACTTGCTCATCATAAGAGCTCAACAGTCTTGTTCCGCGGCCGCTTTACTTTTCTTTTGCCACTCCTTTCTTATAACAGAGTCCAGGCCTGAACTACCTCCTTCCAGTCCCTGGAAACACTGTTCCCACTGCTGAGCTCAGGCTCAACCGTCCTGTCAGCCTACAGAGTCCAGCCCCATCCTCGCGCTCATTAGCATGTTCCCCATGCTCATTAAAGCTCATCCCAACAGTTACTTCTGATAACCAGCTACTCTGCGGCTCAGCAAACGCAGGGAGAATGTCCTGATTTCTATAGGAGCTATTTCTGAATTCGTCTGTCCTATCTTACATCATGGCACTAAAATCCTCAAGGGTGGTCCTGATTTTACACATATCTGTATCACTGGCTAAACCCAGCATGATATTTCTCCTCCTCCTTGCCCTCCGACCTGTGCCAGTGTTACCTCTGGGAAGAAGAGAGGTCCAGGCCCTGGAGAAGGATGCACAGAGCTTATCTAGAGCCTGTCTCTCACCTAGCACTGTCTTAGGCACCAGACAGCAAGGTCTCTGAACTTATAGTCCAGTGGAGATAGGATATGTAAAATAATAACAACATATGTACACCAAAACGCATCAAACAAATATCCAACAAACTTGAGGGCTGGATTCATTATATTATTCTGTTTTCTAGTTGTTCAAAATATTTTCAATAATAAAAATATTTAAAATATGGAAAAAATAAGTGAAAAGCCTCTACTCCCTGGGGAAGGAACTAGTTAGTTAGACTGATTCATTTAAAAAGGTTCTACACAGAGAAAATCTTACTGTAACTTGTTTTGTTTTTAATACCATATTTCACGGGGTGGGGGAAAGAAGCAATCCGGGGAAAGAAAGAAATGCACACACGTAGATGATATGAATTTAATCCAACAATAAAATGAGGTTCTCAAGTCACTCTAGACTTTCCTCATTTCTACCTCCATATCCTCTAAAATGGTAAAGGATAAAAGAAAATAACAGAAAAGTATAATCACTTTCTAGTACATTTTGGCCTCAGGAGAGGAAGTGCTCTTCTCAGTCACTACCATCTACTCTACATCTGCGATGGGCTGGGCGTTTACAGACACGACCCCATCATGACTCTGTGAGATGAGCCTTACTGTCCCCATTTTACAGATGTGACAATTAAGATTCAAATAATTCAAGTCATTAGATCAACATCCTGCTGTCAGGGATGGCAGAGCAGGCACCCAAACCCATCTCTGGCAAGACTCAAAAGTCCTGATTTTACTTTCATTACACCGTACTGTGTGCCTTCCAATAGTCAATATTCCCGTTCATTTTTCATAAACATCTGGGCTCCACAAATGAGTGAATCTGATAAAGAAAATCTCCACCAGGCAGTTTAGTAAATTAAAAAAAAAAACTACAGTCTTGAAGTATACAATGTCAGAAATACTACCTCCAAATGTTAACTCAAAGTAATAAACAAAATTGAGTGGTAAAGAACTCAACTGTACAATCCTCTACAGTCATAAAAGAAATACCATGTAACTATTTTAAACAGCCATAACATCCGAAGGGATCTTAAAGATGCAACTGGCAATAAATCGATGAGAGGAAATGAATTCTTAAAGTCACCTTCTAATACTATCTATCTTTAAACATTTCTTACTGTGGACAGTGTACAAAACTCACCCTCTACATGTCAATAGAGGAATAAGACAAACCGGAGCCTTTGTGAGCAGGCTGAGATTTTATTGTTTACTGAATTCTCAAAAATTAAGAATAGCATTAAATTTGAAATACAGGCCGCTGTTTATTCTAGTGGTCGTCGCATTAACAAGTCTGGAAATGAAATACAAATTAGAAAATGCAATGATCACATTTAATCTATATATCAATAAATTTACTCCTAAAATAGAGACCTTGGTACAAACAGGTCCACACTTTCTCCGTCACCTCTTCCCACACAGTCTGGGTATCAGGACCTAAACTACTCTGACCACACGTCCCAAACAATAAGGAACCAGAGCCCCTTCTACTAGGTGGACCCCAACCTCCTCCACCGCACCTCTGAGAAAGGGAAGTGGCCCCTTGCAGGAATCTGCATAGGCCAAGCTGCTGAGCAAGGAGATGTGAGGGTCCAACCTCAGGAAACACGCACACATACATACAGGTCAGGCAAGGCAATAGGGAAGGAGTCAGAGGAGGAACAGTCGGGAAGATCAGAACAGGAATACACGGAGCCCCCAAGAACCAAAGAAGGAAAAGGAAATGCAAGAAGGGAGCTCCCTGACAGTCAAGAAGGAAGATAAAGAAGCTCTTGCCTAGATATCTGACATACTGCCAGGTAAGTGAGCCACCCTCAAAAGTTTAATGATACAAAAAGACCCCAGTTATCTTTTTTGCCTAAAGACACATCCCTAATCTTGTATTCTGAATCAAAAAATTGATTCAGCCAGTATTACAGTTATTCTTTGAAGTAGAATATTTGACTGATGGTCTCTTTTGACCATCGGTCTCTTTTGCATACAAAAATTATATGACTAAGGATTAAACATGTATGTTATTTCATTCCAGAGATCACCTATTAAACTTGAGGACCTTTCAAAATCTAGTCCACAACTCTACAAATCTATACACATACGTATCACTAAAAAGGCCAGAAGAGATGACAAAAATTAATTGAACAAAAAGAAAGAGCATGCAGTAAGGAAACAGACCTATAGTATAAAACTATGATTCACAATGCTAGGATTTCCCTGGTGGCCCAGTGGGTAAGACTCTATACTCCCAACGCAGGCGACCTGAGTGTGATCACTGGTCAGGGAACAAGATCCCACAAGGCACAGCAAAGAGTTCCCATGTCACGACTTAAAAAAAAACAAAAAACAAAAACACCATCTTGAGTGCCACAACTAAGGCCCAGTACAGCCAAATAAATAAAACAAAATAAATACATATTTTTAAAGTCCACAATGCTATCAGTAAACTCATGGACAGGATTCAGATGTATCATTTCTCTTGAGAAAATATGAGCAGCATAAGCAAACAGCCTTGACTGGCCTCATTTAAACCATGGTTAGTCACAGTTACCTGTTACCTAGCCTGCAAAGTACAAAACATTTCACTTCTTTTTCCACAAAACAGGACACTAACCTCAATTCCCCACTTCTCCAGAAACTACCTCACTCAGGTGTCACTGCAGGATGACCAGACACCACTAAGCCTGGGGTCCACCGAATGGAGTCAGGGGAGAGTCTGCTGCCCTATATTTGCCACCAGACCTGCCCTACCACACTGATTTGAAAAATATGTAAGTTTAAATTAAGAGGGCTTGTGGGATACACACAGCCTGCAGCCCAGACCCCGAGCTCCCCTCCAGACGGAGAGGCAGGCTCACTGAAGAGCAAACCCTGACATACACCCTATCTATACATCCAGAAAGCATTCGAATGAGACTTTCAGCAGCTAAGACTGAGCTGAGGAAGCAGGGCTACTGCCAGACTTTTCCCTCTTGAGGTACTGACAGGCAAAGCTAGCAGGGCAAAAGGTATGAAAACATCAGGCTGTTTTCCAAGAACCCTGACAGGTCTCACTCAAGGTTGCTGCCAAGTGCGCTGATGAGACCGCTCAGAAGTAGTATGAAACTGCTCTCTCGACCTCAGGCAAATACTAAAGCTTTCAGCTGAACACTGCTGAAAGTACTTGGGGGTTTTTCATGTTTGTGAGGTAGGCATTTCCTGGACCAAACTTGGACGTGGTACCCCTCTAATAAAACTGATCACAAAATGACACAGATTTTTCTCTCTTTTTTTAAAGTCTATTTAAAGATGATTCACGCCAAGAAATTCACAGCAGCAGCATGATTCACACTAAAAGATAGAAGCAACATCCCAGAAGCAATCCCAGCATCCACCAACAGACAAGCAGAAAAGTACAGTGTCTACATACAATAGGATACCATTAAGCCTTAAAAAGAAAGTAAATTCTCATATATGCTATGGTGGTTGGTTTAGTCACTAAGTCGTGTCCGACTCTTGTGACCCCATGGACTGTAGCCTGCCAGGCTCCTCTGTCCATGGGACTCTCCAGGCAATAATACTGGAGTGGGTTGCCATTTCCTTCTCCACATATATGCTATAGTATGGGTGAATCCTGAAAACATGCTCCATGAAATAAGGCATATATAAGGACAAATACTGTATTATTTCACTTATATGAGGTATAATATAAGTGACTATTTACCTGGAGTAGTCAAATGCATAGAGCAAGTAGAACAGTGGTGCCAGAGGATAGAGGGGGCAGGGAATGGAAAGCTATTATTTAATGGGCACAAAGTTTCAGCTTGGGATGATGAAAACATTCTGCAGACAGATGGTAGTATTGGATGTAGGTCAGTGTGAATGTCCTTAATGCCACTGAACTGTACACTCAAAAATGGTTAAAATAGTAAACTTTAAGTTATGTATATTTTACCATAATGAAAACAGAATAATAAGTGAAAGATGTACTTTTTAAAAGCAAACTACAGATTTGCTTAGTTACATCTTAGAAAATACAATATATATACATATATTTCTGTTTATTTGAGGATCCAATGCAATTGTCTCCAGTTACCTTCCTTGGCTGAACTGCCAATTTGACTTTAACGTACCAGGCCAAAGAGCAGAATGCTTTCTTCAAACGTCATCCCTAGCATTCTTGAACAGGCATGTGATCAGTGACTGCATCACCACTGAGGTTACACATCAGCACGGCAGCATCAGCAATAGGAACCAGGCACATCCTTCAGACAGTTTCTGTTAACATCCAAAGACTCATTTCCAAATGCTGGTGAGCATTCCAGAAGCATACCTCAGAAGAAAACACTCCTCCACCCAAAGGCAAACCATGTGACGCCCAAGGAATTCTGTCATGTACTCACACAAGATGTTCCAAGACGGGATGAGAAGGCTGGTTATTACATATTTGAAAAGGCTGTTTGCATAAAAGGAAATTCTAACACTGCACTTTGCAGATAACAGCATTGACATAGGACACTTACGAACAATATCAAAGAGCCTGCTTGCTGACAACCCAGGGTTGCTTGTAGGCAAAGTAGTCGACTGTCCGGAACTGAGCTGCCTTGAAGGAGCAAACATTTCTCACATGTTACCTCCGTAAAGATTCTTTTGTCATTCTTCCCCAGGGGAGATGCTGAAATCGGTGTGCAGGTAGTGAAAGCTGAGATGCAGATGGAGATTTGGAAAACAGCTTTGTTATCTTAAAAGCCAATTACACTGCTCTACTGCCACGCTTCCAGAGCCCAGGCTTAGGGATGCGCTATTCTCTCAGCTGGCAATCACAGGCCAAAATATCAGAGGAAAATGTGCATAAGATTCTATTTCTGCTTCTGAGATCACCCAGACATATTCTCCTCTGCGTACCACACTAAGCCAGGGTGAGGGATACCTTCAAAGGAAACTGTAATATCACCAAGGAAATCTTTATGTCCAGGAGTTAAAGAGGAAATGCCAGTCATTGCTCAGAAGTTCAGTAAGTTGGATACAAACTACCCCTTACAGCATCTTAGATGGACAGCTAGCCAAAATAATAAAAAACAATTCAAAAACCAAACCAAATAAATAACAAAATAAATGAATAAAAGCCCTGCTCCTACCTCCTCCGCCTCAGCTGAAAGTCAACATCTGCTGCTGCTGCTAAGTCGCTTCAGTAGTGTCCGACTCTGTGCGATCCCATAGATGGCAGCCCACCAGGCTCCGCCGTCCCTGGGATTCTCCAGGCAAAAACACTGGAGTGGGTTGCCATTTCCTTCTCCAATGCATGAAAGTGAGGTGGCTCAGTCGTGTCTGACTCTTCGCGACCCCATGGACTGTAGCCTACCAGGCTCTTCCGTCCATGGTATTTTCCAGGCAAGAGTACTGGAGTGGGATGCCATTGCCTTCTCCGAAAGTCAACATCTACCCAGGTTCAAAAATGTTCACAACACTGATCATACATGCTGAAAAATGAAGTTCTTGTGGCATAAGGTCAAACTGTGTTATAATTTTTCATATTAGCATTGTTAATAACATTTATAAAATTTCAGATTTATAGTCCATATTTCAGAAGTCAATTTTAGAAACAGCGNCACAACACTGATCATACATGCTGAAAAATGAAGTTCTTGTGGCATAAGGTCAAACTGTGTTATAATTTTTCATATTAGCATTGTTAATAACATTTATAAAATTTCAGATTTATAGTCCATATTTCAGAAGTCAATTTTAGAAACAGCGATATTTCGATTTTAACATTTCCATCCTTGGGCATTTGGTCAAAATGTTTATTCAATGTGCACATCTAGTATTTATAGAAAAAATGGGAGGGAAACACATTGAAATAACAGTATTAATAGTTATCTCTGGGTGATGGGAAAATGAAGGATATTCTTTCTGCTTATATATTTTCTAAATGGAAGAAGCGCAAAAGGAGTCAGGGAGAAAAGGAAGGAACAGGCTAAGATGGGGAGAGGAGGAGGAGAAGGTGAAAAAGCTTTTCTAAAAAGAGAAGGCAAACTTAGGTTAAAAGGCAAGTAAGTGCCAAGCAGCCTTGAACAGCCAGCATAGGCCGCCGCTGCCTCCAGCAGTCACCTTCACATGGACTCTGATATTAGCTGTGCCCCTAGTGATCCTGCCCTCAAAGCCACCCTTCCCAGGGATTGCCTTCCTGAACGTTTTAGCCCAAACTGCTAAGAGTCCGTGTCACCACATTTCGTCACATGGGCCTCGCCTCATTCTGACTTGGGCCCATGACTTGCTGCCATCTGTGGTGTTTGCCACCATGTGGAGGAGTGTTTCATTCTTAGAAATCATCTAGTTTCAGTCCCTTCCTGGAGCCTGGCGAAGCCTGGACTAGGATCTGTGCATCCTGACTCCCTGATGGGCATCTTGTCCACTCAAGTGCATGGTCGTCAGGCCCATCTCGACTGCTCTGTCTGGAGAGGGACCCCTGACGCCAGAGACCCACAAGCCTTCCTGTGTGGATCCCAGGAGCTGGCCTGCTCGCNTCCTGAACTGCAAGTCTCTGCCATTCCCAAGGGGCTTCCCTGGTGGCTCAGACGGTAAAGAATCTGCCTGCAATGCAGTAGACCCAGGTTCAATCACCTAACTGAAGACATTCAGGACCAAGAGACAGCGCCTGAGAGACAGTGCCTGGCTTCATAGTCTATCATGCACTTAACTTGCTCAGCCTACAACCTAAGTTCCCACTCTATGCCTGGCAATCTGCAGGGAAAAAAAAAAATTCTCTCTATAGGACTGTGCCTCCAGCAGTCTTTCTGGACATTCAACAACTCTGGAGCATAAAGCCCCACACACCTCGAGGGAGATACGAGAGGAAGGCAATGAATATTAACAACAGTAGTCCTAAGAACAGCATTTATACTGTGATCACCTTCTGCCAGGAACTAAGCACCTTACAAGGTTTACTTACAGTCCTCAACCTCTGAGGTACCTGCTGTTATGAGACCCACCAGTGATGGATAGGGAAACTGAGGCATGGAAGGCTTGCATAGCTTGCCTAAGGTTCCATAGCTCCTAGATAGTAAGGCCAAGACCTAAACCCAGGAGCAGTGCTCTTAACCTCTATATTAAATGACAGAGAGCTGTTAGTTACCTAGGCAATACTAGTCACTTACCACTGATTTCAAAGCAATGACTTTTAAGACACTTAACTTTAGGCACAAAATCTACTGTCTAGATACCAGACAGTAGATACCAGGCTCCCAAAACCCTAGACAGAAATGCTAATTACACTTCATTTCTCAGGCCCCTTCACTACCCTATAATCTAATTCTACTCAAATTGAGTCAAAACTCTTACAGACTGGACNCTACTGTCTAGATACCAGACAGTAGATACCAGGCTCCCAAAACCCTAGACAGAAATGCTAATTACACTTCATTTCTCAGGCCCCTTCACTACCCTATAATCTAATTCTACTCAAATTGAGTCAAAACTCTTACAGACTGGACAGCTACATGCAAGAGAATGAAATTAGAACATACACTAACATTATATACAAAAATAACCTCAAAATGAACTTAAGACCTAGATGTAAATAAAACTCCTAGAGGGGAACATAGGCAGAACACTCTCTGACATAAATCACAGCAATATCCGTTCTCAGATGTGTCTCCTAGAATAAGAGAAATAAAAACAAAAATAAACAACTGGAATCTAATTAAACTTGTAAGCTTTGGCACAGCAAAAGAAACCATAAACAAAATGAAAAGACAACCTATAAGCCAGGAGAAAAATATTTGCAAACAATGTTACCAACAAGGGCTTAATTTCCAAAATATACAAACAGCTCATACAGCTTAATAGAAAAAAAAAAAAAAAAATCCCTCTCAAAAAATAGGCAGAAAACCTAAACAGACATTTCTCCAAAGAAGACATATAGATGGCCAGCAGGCATGTGAAAAGATGTTCAACATTGCTAACTATTAAAGAAATGAAAATTAAAACTACAATAAGGTATCACCTCACACCAGTCAGAATGGTCATCATTAAAAAGTCTACAAATTACAAATGCTGGAGAGGGTGCAGAAAAAAAGGAATCCTCCTACACTGCTGGTGGGAATGTAAATTGATACAGTGACTATGGACAACAGTATGGAGATTCCTTAAGAAAGTAAAAACAGAGTTATTATATGACCCTGAAATCCTAATCCTGAGCAAATATCTGGCATATCCTGGACATGTATCTGGCATATCCTGGGCATATATATATATGTATCTAATTTGAAAAGATATATGCACTCCAATGTTCATCATAGCACTACTTANACCAGGCTCCCAAAACCCTAGACAGAAATGCTAATTACACTTCATTTCTCAGGCCCCTTCACTACCCTATAATCTAATTCTACTCAAATTGAGTCAAAACTCTTACAGACTGGACAGCTACATGCAAGAGAATGAAATTAGAACATACACTAACATTATATACAAAAATAACCTCAAAATGAACTTAAGACCTAAATGTAAATAAAACTCCTAGAGGGGAACATAGGCAGAACACTCTCTGACATAAATCACAGCAATATCCGTTCTCAGATGTGTCTCCTAGAATAAGAGAAATAAAAACAAAAATAAACAACTGGAATCTAATTAAACTTGTAAGCTTTGGCACAGCAAAAGAAACCATAAACAAAATGAAAAGACAACCTATAAGCCAGGAGAAAAATATTTGCAAACAATGTTACCAACAAGGGCTTAATTTCCAAAATATACAAACAGCTCATACAGCTTAATAAAAAAAAAAAAAAAAAAATCCCTCTCAAAAAAGAGGCAGAAAACCTAAATAGACATTTCTCCAAAGAAGACATATAGATGGCCAGCAGGCATGTGAAAAGATGTTCAACATTGCTAACTATTAAAGAAATGAAAATTAAAACTACAATAAGGTATCACCTCACACCAGTCAGAATGGTCATCATTATAAAGTCTACAAATTACAGATGCTGGAGCGGGTGCAGAAAAAAAGGAATCCTCCTACACTGCTGGTGGGAATGTAAATTGATACAGTGACTATGGACAACAGTATGGAGATTCCTTAAGAAAGTAAAAACAGAGTTATTATATGACCCTGAAATCCTAATCCTGAGCAAATATCTGGCATATCCTGGACATGTATCTGGCATATCCTGGGCATATATATATATGTATCTAATTTGAAAAGATATATGCACTCCAATGTTCATCATAGCACTACTTACAACAGCCAAGATACAGAAGCAAACTAAATGTTCACTGAGAGGTAAATGGATAAAGAAGATGTTGTGTGTACATATATATGTATACATATACCATTTACCTCTCAGTGACTCACTGGAAAAGACTCTGATACTGGGAGGGATTGGGGACAGGAGGAGAACGGGATGACAGAGGATGAGATGGCTGGATGGCTTCACTGACTCGATGGACGCGAGTCTGAGTGAACTCTGAGAGTTGGTGATGGACAGGGAGGCCTGGCGTGCTGCGATTCATGGGGTTGCACAGAGTCGGACACGACTGAGCAACTGAACTGGCCTGAACTGATATATATATAACCAGCCATAAAAAATAATGAAATAATGCCATTTGCAGCAACATGAATGTACATAAGGGCTTCTCCAGTGGCTCGGCAGTAAAGAATCCGCCTGCAATGCAGGAGACACGGGTTCAATCCCTGGGTCAGGAAGATCCCCTGAAGGAGGGCATGGCAACCCACTCCAGCATTCCTGCCTGGAGAATCCCATGGACAGAGGAGCCTTCCAGGCTATAGTCCACCGGGTCTCAAAGAGTCAGACATGATGAAGCAACTGAACACATGCACACAGATGGACCTAGACATGTTGAGAGGTCAGTCAGATGTGTGTCTTCCATGAGGTAAGACAAACATCATGTAACATCAATTATATGTGGAAGCTGAAAAAATGACACAAAAGAACTCACTCACAAAACAGAAATAGACTCACAGATGTAGGTACAAACTCATGGTTACCAAGGGGGTAGCAGGAGAGGGACGGGTGGGGAGGTAGGTGACAAATTACGAGTTTGGGATTAACATACACACATTACTATATATAAAGTAGGTAAACAAGGATGTTCTGTACAGCACAGGGAGCGATATATAGTACAACAACATATAATGGAAAAGAATCTGAAAAAGAATATATGCATGTGTATGTGTATAACTGAATCTCTTTGCTGTACACTTGAAACTAACACAACACTGTAAATTAACTATATTTGCTTGCTGTTTGGAAGAAAAGTCATGACCAACCTAGACAGCATATTCAAAAGCAGAGACATTACTTTGCCAACAAAGGTCCATCTTGTCAAGGCTATGGTTTTTCCAGTAGTCATGTATGGATGTGACAGTTGGACTATAAAGAAAGCTGAGCACAAAAGAATTGATGCTTTTGAACTGTGGTGTTGGAGAAGACTCTTGAGAGTCCCTTGGGCTGTAAGGAGATCCAACCAGTCCATCCTAAAGGAGATCAGTCCTGGGTGTTCACTGGAGGGACTGATGTTGAAGCTGAAACTCCAATACTTTGGCCACCTGATGCGAAGAGCTGGTTCATTTGAAAAGACCCTGATGCTGGGAAAGATTGAGGGCAGGAGGAGAAGGGGACGACAGAGGATGAGATGGTTGGATGACATCACCAACTCAATGGACATGGGTTTGGGTGGACTCTTGGAGTTGGTGATGGACAGGGAGGCATGCTGGCATGCTGCGGTTCATGGGGTTGCAAAGAGTCGAAAATGACTGAGCAACTAAACTGAACTGAATTTTTAAAAATTAATAACAAACCACTCCTCACCAAGCAGCATTTCTCCCTACTTCTTACTCCCCTGTCACCATACCACTTAACCTTGATTATAAGCCATCTGTCACATAGAGTTCCTTGTTTGTTTTTTTTTAAGGTTTTTGATATGGACCATTTGTAAAGTCTTTATTGAATTTCTTACAACATTGCTTCTGTTTTATGGTTTGGTTTTTTAGCCACAAGGCATGTAAGATCTTAGCTCCCAGACCACGGATCAAATCCCCACCTCTGCACAGGAAGGCAAAGCCCCAAGCACTGGGCCAACAGGGAAGTCTCTCACTGTGTCTTATGTATGGGTCCTTTCTTCCCCAGTCGGTGAAACCCAGTCGGTGAAACTAGGTAGAAACATGGGCTTATATGAGCAGACTTGGAGAGCGTGACATAGTTATCAGTAGGCTTGTTCACTTTGCTCTTCTGACACTTCTTTATTATCAGTCCCTAAGAATTATGAAGTCTGTGCTATTTAAAGCCAGCACTAGCGGAAGTATTGGGCTTTCCTGGTGGATCAGCTGGTAAAGAATCTGCCTGCAATGCGGGAGACCTGGGTTCAGTCCCTGGGTTGGGAAGATCCCCTGGAGAAGGAAAAGGCTATCCACTCTAGTATTCTGGCCTGGAGAATTCCATGGGCTGTAAGTATAGTCTATGGGGTCACA
>SJYW01021468.1:671132-681766 GCA_006410735.1 Raphicerus campestris | reverse complement strand
TCTGGTTCCTCTGCCTTTTCTAAAACCAGCTTGAACATCAGGAAGTTCACAGTTCATGTATTGTTGAAGCCTGGCTTGGAGAATTTTGAGCATTGCTTTACTAGCATGTGAGATTACTTCAATTGTGCAGTAGTTTGAGCATTCTTTGGCATTGCCTTTCTTTAGGATTGGAATGAAAACCGACCTTTTCCAGTCCTGTAACCTCCGCTGAGTTTTCCAAAATTGCTGGCATATTGAGTTCAGCACTTTCAGAGCATCATCTTTCAGGATTTGACATAGATCAACTGGAATGCCATCACCTCCACTACCTTTGTTCATAGTGATGCTTTCTAAGACCCACTTGACTTCACATTCCAGGATGTCTGGCTTTAGATGAGTGATCACACCATCGTGGTTATCCAGGTTGTGATGATCTTTTTTGTACAGTTCTTCTGTGTATTCTTGCCACCTCTTCTTAATATCTTCTGCTTCTGTTAGGTCCAGACCATTTCTGTCATTTATCGAGCCCACCTTTGTATGAAATGTTCCCTTGGTATCTTTAATTTTCTTGAAGAGATCTCTAGTCTTTCCCATTCTGTTGTTTGCCTCTATTTCTTTGCATTGATCACTGAAGAAGGCTTTCTTATCTCTTCTTGCTGTTCTTTGGAACTCTGCATTCACATGCTTATATCTTTCCTTTTCTCCTTTGCTTTTCTCTTTTCTTCTTTTCACAGCTATTNCTATGCAATATTTATTGCTCTTTACAGCATCGGACCTTGTTTCTATCACCAGTCACATCCACAGCAGGGTATTGTTTTTGCTTTGGCTCCATTCCTTCATTCTTTCTGGAGTTATTTCTCCACTGATCTCCAGTAGCACATTGGGCACCTACTGACCTGGGGAGTTCCTGGGGAGTTCCTCATTCAGTATCCTATTATTTTGCCATTGCATACTCTTCATGGGGTTCTCAAGGCAAGAATACCGAAGTGGTTTGCCATTCTCTTCTCCAGTAGACCACATTCTGTCAGACCTCTCCACCATGACCCGCCCATCTTGGGTGGCCCCATAGGCATGGCTTAGTTTCGTTGAGTTAGACAAGGCTGTGGTCCTAGCATGATTAGATTGACTAGTTTTCTGTGAGTATGGTTTCAGTGTGTCTTTCTTCTGATGCCCTCTTGCAACAACTACCATCTTACTTGGGTTTCTCTTACCTTGGGTGTGGGGTATCTCTTCACAGCTGCTCCAGCAAAGCACAGCCACTGCTCCTTACCTTGGATGAAGGGTGTCTCCTTGTCACCACCCTTCCTGACCTTCAACCTGGGATAGCTCCTCTAGGCCCTCTTGTGCCAGTGCAGCCACCACTCTTGGATGTGGGTTGCTCTTTCCGGCCACCACCCCTGGCATCGGGTACGAGGTGGCTGGCCATCCATCCCCTGCCTGCTGTTTCTCCAGCATGTTGCAAGGGTCAGTTACTTCCCTTCAGTGAGACTTCTATGAGCCACATCTCCTTTCCTGCACCCAGACCCCCAAATCCTTACTAACCACATATATATGACCCCATAGACAATCTCAGTGATGTGATTCAAAATACAATAAAGACTTTTTTACAGTATATGCACAGCAACATTACACTCCATTAGGCAGAACATTCCATTGCAGAATAGAAAAGTAGGTTCTGCTCTAGTGATCAGTCATAACAACAGTTACAACAGCAGTAATATAGCAACAGCTATAGTTTATTAAGTGTATGCTTTGTATCAGTCACAATGCTAACTACTGCATATACATTTTTTTCCCTAACTTTATATTTCTATTTATGTTGTTACATATTAGTACCATTGTATGGATATTAAAACTAAAGAGAAATAAAGTAACTTATCCAAGATGATACTCTTAGGAAAAGCTAGAACTAGGATTAGGATCAAGGCACTTAACCGGTATGAAAGCTGACTTCCTTCCCAAGGGAACTATAAAGGGAAAACACAAAGAAATTTCCAGGAGACCTGGAATCATGCTATTTTGAATGGTATATGGATGGGGTTTAATAGAAGCCAGAACTGTACTTTGGGTGGACACAATGAAATAGAAACATCTGGCCACCTGTTCAGCTCTGCTCTGTTATCACTTCAGGATAAACACTTTCTGTTTTCCTACTTGTGGCTCTCAGCCGTGGTCCAGCTCTAAGAGATGCAAACAAGACTCTACACAAAATAGGTACTTGTGGGGTTCTAAGAACAACAAGCAAAGACTGACCTTGAACATAAATCCTCCTTCCAAACTCCTGGGGTTGATTACATTTTATGGTCTAAGGATGTTTCTTCGTGAGCAAAGAATGAAGCCCTGACCAGTCAGAAATAACTGATGGGCATCCCATGCCTGGCTTTCTCCTTCACAGCACTCCAGACACCAAGGACAGGTCCTTTCACTTATAGTCATTAGTTTAACTAGTATCTTCCCATATTTAGTATTCCTACTTGGACCTTTTTATATTTTCTTGGTTTTATTTCAAATTGCTAATAACTTCTATTATCCTTTTTACTATTTTTACTAACCAAAAATAGTAAAAGAGATAATCGTGCTATCTATTTTTTTGTGTGTTATATTCATAAGTTATATTCATTTGAAATAGTTATGCTACTCAAGTGTCTTGTTATTTTGGCTTGTGAGTTCATTTCCCCTGGAATATTGACTAGTTTATCAGACCTTAGTTTGATAAAACTAAGGGTAGACCTTAGTTTGCAACAGCCCAAATTAGTGCAGGTTATTCAGCGTTCCACTATCTTTCACAGTGTATAAAAGACCTTGCATTTATTTATGATTGGTCAGAAATATTTTTAATTCATATTTGTAATATAATACACTTTAATAGATATAACTTCTGTAAACAAAAGTCTTTGAAATTCTAAATATTTTTTCAGAATATAAAGAGGTTCTTAGCCCAAAAAGTTTGAGACATTGGTCTGGATTTTGACAATATAATGAGATAACAGGAAATACAGAACCACTATATGAAATAAGCTAGCATTGTGTCATAATGGGGTTATATAGCGATGTTAATGCAAAGAAAAATTAAGGAATAAAAAGAAGCTTAAATAATAAAAGACACAATAAAATTGGAAAAAAAACTTTAATGGTAGTAAGACAAAGTTAAAAGAAAAAGAAGTTCAAATTATAAATGACAACAGTAAATTGACTAAATATTCCATTTAAAAGACGGACTGTAGCAACATTACCCAAATCAAACTGAAGAACTATAAAAATAGTAAAAGTGGACATTATTTTTAAAAAGATAAAATGGACATTGCTTAATGATAAAAACTTTAGTTCAACAGGCAACAATTCTTGATTTATATAACCTCATAATTTAGCCTCAGACTAAATAATACCAAAATTGACAAGACTTTACATTTGCTTAACATTTACAAATCCAAAAATACACTGGAAATTTGACTAAAAATGCAGCATCCTGGTTTATAAAGCAAGCCTCAAATAATTTAGTAATCTAGAGTGTGTTCTTTGAATACATAACAAAATCTCCATCTGTCTGGAAATTAAACAATTTATTTCTAAATAATCAGTAGATCATAATATAAATCACAATAGAAATTAGAAAAAATATATTTTGAATATATTTTGAAACAAATACAACTAAAAATATGACATATCAGAATGTGTATGATGAAAATGAAGACATATCAGAGAGAAATACACAGCATTAAATGTGTCTATTAGATAACATACAAATAACTTTATGCCAATACATTAAATTTTTAACTAATATGAACCTATCCCTAAAAATAAATACATTTATACCATACAAACTAGTACAAGAAGATATAGTTTTTCAAAAATAATACAGGATGATATAGAAACTATGAATCATTTACTCATTAAAGAAATTGAATACTTATTAGTGGATAAAGAAAGACTTGAGGTCCAGATGACCTCACCAGATAATTCTTCCAAACATTGAAGAAACAAAACTAATATTAGCCAAACTCTTCCAGAGAACAGGGAAAAATGAAATAATTTTAAACTCATTTTTGAAGCCAGGACAGTCCTTGACTTAATGTTTTGACTAACAGTGGTTTTCACTTTAGGATGGTGCAAAAGCAGCATACACTCAGTAGAAATCATACTTTAAATGTTGACTTTTGATCTCTTCCTGGGCCTCTGATATGCGGTAAATACTCTCTAGCAATGCTGGGCAGGGCAGAGTCACACCTCCCAGTTAGTCACATGGTCACGACAAGTAAACAACCAAAACACGTACAGCAATTACACTTTCCATGCTTCAGTACAGTATTCAATAAATTCCACGAGCTATTCAGTACTTTACTATAAAATAGGCTTTCTGTTAGATGATTTTGCTCAATTCTAGGTTAATATACGCGTTCTGAGCACATTTAGGATAAACTGAGCT
Source organism: Raphicerus campestris (assembly GCA_006410735.1). Taxonomy (NCBI): domain Eukaryota; kingdom Metazoa; phylum Chordata; class Mammalia; order Artiodactyla; family Bovidae; genus Raphicerus; species Raphicerus campestris. Next base: position 677,364 of record SJYW01021468.1, on the reverse strand, counting down.
AAGCTATGNCCATGGAAAGGGAGAAGGGGAATCTTTCTGAAATACATGATTAGGGTGATTTCAGATCCCCCAAATTCAACCTGCTACTGAGCCCTGAGCTCTACCTGTGTGACATATTGGTTTTAAAAAGAAGTTGGGATGCTCAGCTTTTGGCAAAAGATACACGTGTCTACATGCATGTCTGTGTCTCTCATCTGTGCATGTGGGGGTCTATGCATTTGTCTGAGGCAATGTGTGTGTGGTGTGTTCACTGGTGGAGGGAAGAATACTAGAGAGGGCAGCAGGGCACTCCAGCACAGACTGAGCCACACACACTGATTAGACACTTGATTCTGCTTTACTAAAACCAGAAGTCATAGTTACAAAACCAAGCCATCTCCCTGACCCCACTCACTGTTCTCTTCCACTTTCTTTACCCACGCCTCCCCCACATCCAGTGCTGCTTCCCAACTGCCCTGTCTAAATGGGCTGATACAAAATATGGTCCTCTGGCAACCGGGTAGCTTATTAAAGTGACATACTTTACAGTCAAAATTCTTGGGATGTGGTTCAGTTCAGTTGCTCAGTCGTGTCCGACTCTTTGCAACCCTATGGACTGCAGCCAGACTTCCCTGTCCATCACCAACTCCTGAGATACGAAGTGGTAGGAGAAGATAAGTGACCACTGATATTCCCTACCAAGAGCCTTAACAGAAAGTCCAAAATCTTTAAGACTGGGCATACTTTAACAGTCCTTCCAAAAGAGATTGCTGTGGCTACAGAGATCATCCAAAAAAGGCAAAGAAAGAGCCAACTATATTCTGTCACGTCCCCTTCCCCCGCATCCCCTACCAACTCCACCATTCCCCATTTTTCCAAGGACCATCGAACAATTTATCATATGAAGAGGTGAGAAAGTGTATGGGACAATTAAAAAATAAAGGTCATTGTTAATAGAATTTATGTGAGAAAATGCAGCAGCTTTAAGTCAGCAAGTCCATGCCAGGAAAGTATGTCTTTAGGGGAAGAAGAAACAGCTTAACAACTGAAGGAACAGAACAGCAAAGGTAAAACACAGAAAGAACGGACAAACACTCCAGCTGCCCTCAAAGACAGGGCCAACTATCCCCCGTGCAAATAAGTGAGAACTTTTATTTTCCAAATACTGTTTTGTCTTTTCTATGGCAGCACTTTTCACTGATAATGTGATAATAAATGCTTAGGAACTCTACAGTGGTCCTGAAACGTTTTGTACAAAATAAAGTTTTGTAAATAAAGTGTTTTGATATGCAATTAGACCATTTTCTAGGTTAAAAAAAAAAGTATAACGGTTATATGTAGGAGTCTTCAAGATTTTCATGAGATAAGTCAGCAAAACACGCCTGCCTGTTTTTTCAGCTGACCTGCAGGATGTGCCACAATTTGCAAATTAAGGGGCCTCACCTGGAAAAAGTAAAAGGGTTGAGGCTTCAAGCTACAATTGAATGTCTAAGGTCAACACAGGCAATTCTGACATTTGAAAACATACAAAGTTCTTTAAGTGTCAAAACTTACCAACAAGCTTTATTATGAAAAATTCTTTAAATTTCAGTCGAATAAACATGTATTGAGTTAGGCACTGTGCAAAATGCTAGCGATCCTCCAATGATTAAGACACTGTTGTAATAATTTTGTCCTTTTAATGTCAATTTATCAATTCCTTTAGTTTGTTCATGCTTTCTGCTATTTGAAATAGCTCACTACTTGCAATGAAGAGTTGCAGGAATAGACCCTACTATTTAACTAAAAATGTAAATTTCTAATCTCTGAAGCAGAAACAGAAGAAACAGACTATTTCTCTGCTTTACATATTGCTATCTTTTTCTGCACATTAAATAATAAACTGTGCGTGGTGGCAGCTGCCACTTCCTGCTATTCAGAGGGTCACAGAACTGGAGAGCTTCGAAAACATGCTACACACTTTAAGAGAGGCGGGGAAGGAACCCAGAAGACCAAGGCCTCCTGTCATACACAAAAAGCAAGATAAGGAAAGTCAGTTGCTACAGGCAGAAGTCTCCTGGAGATTCTCCCAGAAGCTGGCGCTTCTGACAGCAGGCACAAGCAGCTGCCGCTGGCTTGCTTGGCCAAGGTATGGCTTCAGGGCTGGAAAGTTGCCACCTGCTGAATCACTAAACATCCCTGGGCTTCCCTTGGAGCACTGACCAAACGGGGACCCATCCCCCGCCCGGCTTCTCCCGTGAACACCTTACTCCCCGAACCAATGAAACGCCCAGCCCTCTCCTCTTCCGCACCAGCCAAAACAGCCAACCAACCTCGCTCTGTCTGGGCAGCCCCAGGCAACTCCCACCGCTGCTACGTCACTAGCCCACTCCTCTCTTTCTGCCCGCTCAGTCCCCAGCTCCCCGAATGTTCAACCCCCGGTGCCAGGAAGCGTGGGGAGTTCACCACCATGATTGGCACTTGCCACTTCCACACCCAAGGAGCCAACCCCAACCCCCACCCCCCACCGCCACCCAAGTCTGCACGGAAAATAACCCGCAAGCAAAATAACCTGTCCAAACAGCCCGGGAAGGTAAATGTCAACGGAGCTAGAATAGTAAGCAGGCCCCATAACACAGAAAATAAACTTCCTCTCCAGAAAAGCAGCCGTCATTCTTCGTGTCGTAAGAGTGTACCGCTGAAGTCGCTACTGTCTGAAGGTGAAATGAAACATCTGAGAAGCTCCTGGAAGGATTCTCTTCACTCCCTCTGGCCCTGGCAAGCCTCATCCCGAATTTTANAAAAAAAAAAGTATAACGGTTATATGTAGGAGTCTTCAAGATTTTCATGAGATAAGTCAGCAAAACACGCCTGCCTGTTTTTTCAGCTGACCTGCAGGATGTGCCACAATTTGCAAATTAAGGGGCCTCACCTGGAAAAAGTAAAAGGGTTGAGGCTTCAAGCTACAATTGAATGTCTAAGGTCAACATAGGCAATTCTGACATTTGAAAACATACAAAGTTCTTTAAGTGTCAAAACTTACCAACAAGCTTTATTATGAAAAATTCTTTAAATTTCAGTCGAATAAACATGTATTGAGTTAGGCACTGTGCAAAATGCTAGCGATCCTCCAATGATTAAGACACTGCTGTAATAATTTTGTCCTTTTAATGTCAATTTATCAATTCCTTTAGTTTGTTCATGCTTTCTGCTATTTGAAATAGCTCACTACTTGCAATGAAGAGTTGCAGGAATAGACCCTACTATTTAACTAAAAATGTAAATTTCTAATCTCTGAAGCAGAAACAGAAGAAACAGACTATTTCTCTGCTTTACATATTGCTATCTTTTTCTGCACATTAAATAATAAACTGTGCGTGGTGGCAGCTGCCACTTCCTGCTATTCAGAGGGTCACAGAACTGGAGAGCTTCGAAAACATGCTACACACTTTAAGAGAGGCGGGGAAGGAACCCAGAAGACCAAGGCCTCCTGTCATACACAAAAAGCAAGATAAGGAAAGTCAGTTGCTACAGGCAGAAGTCTCCTGGAGATTCTCCCAGAAGCTGGCGCTTCTGACAGCAGGCACAAGCAGCTGCCGCTGGCTTGCTTGGCCAAGGTATGGCTTCAGGGCTGGAAAGTTGCCACCTGCTGAATCACTAAACATCCCTGGGCTTCCCTTGGAGCACTGACCAAACGGGGACCCATCCCCCGCCCGGCTTCTCCCGTGAACACCTTACTCCCCGAACCAATGAAACGCCCAGCCCTCTCCTCTTCCGCACCAGCCAAAACAGCCAACCAACCTCGCTCTGTCTGGGCAGCCCCAGGCAACTCCCACCGCTGCTACGTCACTAGCCCACTCCTCTCTTTCTGCCCGCTCGGTCCCCAGCTCCCCGAATGTTCAACCCCCGGTGCCAGGAAGCGTGGGGAGTTCACAGCACACCATGATTGGCACTTGCCACTTCCACACCCAAGGAGCCAACCCCAACCCCCACCCCCCACCGCCACCCAAGTCTGCACGGAAAATAACCCGCAAGCAAAATAACCTGTCCAAACAGCCCGGGAAGGTAAATGTCAACGGAGCTAGAATAGTAAGCAGGCCCCATAACACAGAAAATAAACTTCCTCTCCAGAAAAGCAGCCGTCATTCTTCGTGTCGTAAGAGTGTACCGCTGAAGTCGCTACTGTCTGAAGGTGAAATGAAACATCTGAGAAGCTCCTGGAAGGATTCTCTTCACTCCCTCTGGCCCTGGCAAGCCTCATCCCGAATTTTACTCGAAGCTCCGGAGATGCAAACAAGCTTTAACAAGAAGCCTCCAGTGTGTATCCGTTAGCGAACCAGAACACCGTACCAGATCCACCAGAGGAAGCAGAAAGCCCGAGCCTGGGCTAAGAAGGTGGGAGAAACAGCCCTGCTGTCGCTGCCCTGCCCTTGACGAGTCGCCTCGGAATCGCGGAGACCCTTCACGGGAAAAGCCGCGTCCTGGAAAGAATGTCCAGCTCCAGCCTGGCTGATGGCTCCTCCAAGGCCTTACCCCTAAGCACCCTCAAGCGTGGGGGCATCCCCTCCGGGTGTCAGAGCCGCCGCCAAACCTGGAGGCTGTTAAGCGGTCTGTGGAGGGAGACTCGCTGCTCAGCGGAAGGGGTCCCACCTGTTATGTTATCCACGGACATCGAGCGGGGGAGGGGGGTGGCGGGGAGGTACCCCGAAACTCAGAGTGCCTGGCCAGCTGCGATCCGACCCAGAGGTACCAACTGTCACGCCGCCACCAGATGGGGGTAGGGCCGTGATTTGGGGTCGGATCTGCGGGTCTCCCGACCCCCGCCCTCCACTGTCCGAAGGTTCTTCAGCCCCGCCACCGTCCGCTCGCCCCAAACCGACACTAGGCAGCATTCCAGTCCGCACGCAGGACCTCTGAAAAGGTGCCCGCTGACGCCCCCGCCTTTCTCCCCGCCCCAACTAGGTCCGGGAGCCCCGCAGGCGGCCCGCCCCCTCGTGGCCCCGAGAACAGCTGCGGGACCGCCCCCCGGGCCCCCGAGCGGCGGCGCGGGGGGAGTGCCAGCCAGGTACGCGCCAGGCACTGAGCCGGCTGCACTCACGCCCCCTCGCCCTGGGATTGCCGGCACACCTTTCCTGGCGTCAAGCCAGGCCCCGGAGGTGGGTGTCCGATCAGCTCCCCAACGAATGGCTGTCTCCCGCTGCCCGACTCACTTGCACCGGAGTCGCGGCAGCCGCCGGAATTCCGCTCGCCGAGCCCCCAGCCGCGGAATGAAATCCGGGGCAGGGCAGCGTTGGGGCTCCGTACCCGGATTGCGCTCTCTGTCCGGCTCGCCGGGCGCTAGAAGGGAGCAGCCTTCCCCGGCCGGCCCTTCCCGCTCCCGTGTCGCCCCTCGCTGCCGCCGCCGCTGCCCCGGCCGCTGCCTAGCTGGTGCGAACGCTTCCGACTAGCCACCGCGAGCCTCCCGGGCTGCCGAGCATGCCCAGTCCGCTGCCCGAGCCGGCCCAGCTGCCCGCGCTACGCAAATCCGCTCCTCCGGGTGTTCGCGGCAGCTGGGAGGGCGGGGCAGGCGGGCGGGGTCTGCAGGGAGCTCGTCCCCGGACTCAGCGGGACCCCGGCCAGACTGCGCACCTAGGGGCAAGTGAGTCTTGACATCCTGATATTTCATTTTCAAGTAGCTGAAAATTCGGGAGGCGGGCGTTTTCTCCACCGAGGAGAGAGGCCCTGCTTGCACATTTTTCGGGGGCCGTTTAGTGAGGCCGGACGAAAGCCAGCTTTTACGCTTGGAGACAGTATTCCACTTGGAGCAAAACCAGAATTGAAGAGCTGGAGCTGGTCAGAACAGAGAACGCAAACTCGGCCTCCTGGAGACCCGGTTCGGAAGCACGAGTTTGCTGGCTGCCCGAGGATTCTCTTTCCCACCGAGCTTAGGAGTACAGCACTTGGAATTAACTCGTGATTGATCATAAAAAAAACAAACAAACAAAATTTAAATGGCGGACCTCACACTCTATGGTTCATTTTCAAACCTCTATTCACAGACTCCCACCCCAAAAACAGGGGGCGAAGGCGGGCAAGGCCTGGAGTACCTTCAGTTGGAGGGGGGAGACTCGGGCCCGCCCCTTCCCGGCCCCACCTCCTGCCGACCCGACGGAGCTGCGGGAAAAAGCCGGAGAGCCGGAGCACGCGGGCCGGAGCATTGCGCATGCCCAGTGGCCCGACCTGGTGCGGGTCGCTCGAAGGAAGGTTTTTTCCGGCTGCCAGCGCCGGACCGCTG
>SJYW01021468.1:632569-669397 GCA_006410735.1 Raphicerus campestris | reverse complement strand
TTCAAACCTCTATTCACAGACTCCCACCCCAAAAACAGGGAGCGAAGGCGGGCAAGGCCTGGAGTACCTTCAGTTGGAGGGGGGAGACTCGGGCCCGCCCCTTCCCGGCCCCACCTCCTGCCGACCCGACGGAGCTGCGGGAAAAAGCCGGAGAGCCGGAGCACGCGGGCCGGAGCATTGCGCATGCCCAGTGGCCCGACCTGGTGCGGGTCGCTCGAAGGAAGGTTTTTTCCGGCTGCCAGCGCCGGACCGCTGCGCCCGGGGAGCGGACGCCCGGGAGAGCTCTCGGCTTTCTGCAGTGGGATCCTCCCTTCTCTCTGTACCGCTCGGTACCCGGGTGGCGGAGAGGCAGCCTAGGGCTGCGCGACCCGCGGGGTCCGGGACTGGCGAGCGGGGGAGGGGGCGTGCGGCGGTATCGCCGTGACACGTGACTGTCCGGCGCTCCGGGCAGCCATCTTCCGCTGGGCCCTCGGTCGGTGGGCCATCGGGACGGACCGGAGAGTTGGCAGGATGGGAGCAGAGAGCTCGGCTCCCCGCCACGCCCTCACGCCGGGCTCCAGCTTCTGCTCCGCACCTGCCTCCGCCCCGCCCGAGGGCGCTGGATTCTGGGCTCTGGCCCTAGGTTTCTGAGAGGACAGGCTCCCGCGAGGGATAAAAACAAACGGTTGCGAAACCGAGAGGACAGGACTCCGGGGGTGGACGGCCTGTGCTTTTTCCCAGAGGCGCAAGTTGGAGAAAGGGGCCCCCTTCTGTAAGGCAGTGACGCCGTTGCTCCAGCTGCTTCCCTGTTCTGATCTGTTCCCTGCGGAGACGTGGTGGGTTGGCAGGAACATCTGGACAGAGGCCATCGCTGTCCCTGAGATATAACATCCCCGGGCCCCTGCCGGTGCACAGCTGGACCTGCCACGAACCACTTGGGGTCCCTGTGGCCTTAGGACCAGATAAGTCGCCATCACCCGAGAATTTCTTAGAAATGCGAAATACTAGACCTCCAGCGTTTTGAATCAGAAACACTACTGGGGGAGAGGTATCCTGCCACCTCAGTAAGCCCTCCAGCTGGTTCTGGTGACCATTTTACAGCTTTATTTCAACTAAATTTTAGGGCTCCTCACTTTATAAACGAGGCGTTGAAATTTTGCCCCAGAAGAGGGTGAACTGGTCGGACAGTGTGACCCAGTGCCGGCATTTAATCCCACCCTTCACTCTGGCTGCTTCACTGTTAATGTCACTATACTGCTCTTTCAGGGAGATTTTTTAAAGTACATTTGTCACGTAGGGGTTTAAAATTAAAACTGCAGTTCAGTTCAGCAACATCTTTTGAATGTACAGAGGGCAAAGCTCTTTGAGTCATAGTAGCCCTACTGAATATTTTCATCAATTTGCACCAAAGAAGTGCAAGAAAGGCTTGCTTTCTTGTGATGTAAATTTTTCAAACTGAGGAAGTGCCAGAAAACTGCTGGCTGATTTCTCTGAAGTGCTGTTTATGCAGAATGCCCAGACTTTGGACTTCTAGAAAATGCCATTCAAGGAAGCAGATGGTGATGACATGTGTCAAGGAGTCTTTCAGTTCAGTTCAGTTCAGTTGGTTGCTCAGTCGTGTCCGACTCTTTGCGACCCCGTGGACAGCAGCACACCAGGCTTCCCTGTCCATCACCAGCTCTGGGAGCTTACTAAACTCAGGTCCGTTTAGCTGATGATGCCATCAAACCATCTCATCATCCCGTCCCTGGGATTCTCCAGGCAAGAACACTGGAGTGGTTTGCCATTTCCTTCTCCGATGATGAAAAGTGAAAGCGAAGCTGCTCAGTCGTGTCCAACTTGCAGCGACCCCAGGGACTGCAGCACCAGGCTCCTCCATCCGTGGTATTTTCCAGGCAAGAGTACTGGAGTGAAAGCTGAACTGAATTTTATAAAATAGTAGTGGTTTTTGTGTGTAAGTGCTTTTACTAGGGTGATACTTCTAATTCTTTTCCTTAATTCCTGATTTTCCTATGTTTGAAATGGTTCATAATAAAAAGCATAAAAGCATTCTAAATTCCTTTCCATGAATAATTTTAAGACTATATAGATATATATACAGACAATATATAGAGAGAGAGACTACATATATATATATATATAACACACATAGAAAAAAAGCAAAGTATAAAACTATTTCCAATTTGTTCCAATTTCATAAGATAATTCAAAGAGAAAGAGCTATAATAAACTAGGGAAAATAAGAAATTGAAAAGCAGTAAAAATAAATTCTAGATGAGCTGAGTTTAAGAAATCCTTGAGATGACCCTCCTTGACATTCAGTGTAGTCCTAGTCGTTAAGTCACTACTATTTGTAACCAAAATGAGAAAAAAAATTAAGGAAAACAAATAATTGTCCTTCTCCAGTCCACCCAACACTAACGAGTTTTACCAGTGTATTTTTCTGTTCGAAGTTTAAATAAGCAGCATACTGCTGTGCTGCAGCTCAGTTGCTTCGTTGTAAAATTTTAGAATTCTCAAGTAATAGAATGTCGTAAGTAACGTTGTCAAGACAATGAAATAAAAATGAATCACCTCCAAATCACAATCTGTCATTAAAATATGTTTTAAATTAGTGTTAAGAGCAATTGCTGCAGTTCAGTTCAGTCGCTCAGTCGTGTCTGACTCTTTGCGACCCCGTGAATCACAGCACCCCAGGCCTCCCTGTCCATCACCAACTCCTGGAATTCATTCAAACTCATGTCCATTGAGTCGGTGATGCCATCCAGCCCTCTCATCCTCTGTTGTCCCCTCCTCCTCCTGCCTCCAATCCCTCCCAGCATCAGAGTCTTTTCCAATGAGTCAACTCGTCGCATGAAGTGACCAAAGTATTGGGGTTGCAGCTTTAGCATCAATCCTTCCAATGAACACCCAGAACTGATCTCCTTTAGAATGGATTGGACGGATCTCCTTGCAGTCCAAAGACTCAAGAGTCTTCTCCAACACCACAGTTCAAAAGCATCAATTCTTCCGTGCTCAGCTTTCTTCACAGTCCAACTCTCACATCCATATATGGCCACTGGAAAAACCATAGCCTTGATTAGACGGACCTTTTTTGGCAAAGTAATGTCTCTGCTTTTCAATATGCTATCTAGGTTGGTCATAACTTTCCTGCCAAGGAGTAAGCGTCTTTTAATTTCATGGCTGCAACCACCATCTGCAGTGATTTTGGAGCCCCCAAAAATAAAGTCTGACACTGTTTCCACTGTTTCCCCATCTATTTCCCATGAAGTGATGGGACCAGAAGCCATGATCTTCATTTTCTGGATGTTGAGCTTTAACCAATTTTTTCACTCTCTTCTTCACTTTCATCAAAAGGCTTTTTAGTTCCTGTTCACTTTCTGCCATAAGGGTGATGTCATCTGCATATCTGAGGTTCTTGNGGATGTTGAGCTTTTACCAATTTTTTCACTCTCTTCTTCACTTTCATCAAAAGGCTTTTTAGTTCCTGTTCACTTTCTGCCATAAGGGTGATGTCATCTGCATATCTGAGGTTCTTGATATTTCTCCCGGCAATCTTGATTCCAACTTGTGCTTCCTCCAGCCCAGTGTTTCTCATGACGTGCTCTGCATATAAGTTAAATAAACAGGGTGACAGTATACAGCCTTGAGGTACTCCTTTTCCTATTTGGAACCAGTCTGTTGTTCCATGTCCAGTTCTAACTGTTGTTTCCTGACCTGCATACAGATTTCTCAAGAGGCAGGTCAGGTGGTCTGGTAGTCCCATCTCTTTCAGAATTTTCCACAGTTTATAGTGATCCACACAGTCAAAGGCTTTGGTACAGTCAATAAAGCAGAAATAGATGTTTTTCTGGAACTCTCTTTTTTGATGATCCACCGGATGTTGGTAATTTGATCTCTGGTTCTTCTGCCTTTTCTAAAACCAGCTTGAACATCTGGAAGTTCACGGTTCATGTATTGCTGAAGCTTGGCTTGGAGAATTTTGAGCATTACTAGCATGTGAGATGAGTGCAATTATGCAGTAGTTTGAGCATTCTTTGGCATTGCCTTTCTTTGAGATTGGAATGAACACAGACCTTTTCCAGTCCTGTGACCACTGCTGAGTTTTCCAAATTTGCTGGCATATTGAGTGCAGCACTTTCACAGCATCATCTTTCAGGATTAGAAATAGCTCAACTGGAATTCCATCACCTCCACTAGCTTTGTTCTCAGTGATGCTTTCTAAGGCCCACTTGACTTCGCATTCCAGGATGTCTGGCTCTAGGTGAGTGATCACACCATCATGATTATCTTGGTCGTGAAGCCCTTTTTGTACAGTCTGTGTATTCTTGCCACCTCTCCTTAATATCTTCTGCTTCTGTTAGGTCCATACCATTTTTGTCCTTTATCGAGCCCATCTTTGCATGAAATGTTCCCTTCGTATCTCTGATTTTCTTGAAGCGTTCTCTAGTTTTTCCCATTCTGTTTTCCTCTATTTCTTTGCATTGATCACTGAGGAAAGCTTTCTTATCTCTGCCTGCTATTCTTTGGAACTCTGCATTCAGATGCTTATATCTTTCCTTTTCTCCTTTGCTTTTCACTTCTCTTCTTTTCACAGCTATCTGTAATGCCTGCCCTACAGCCGTTTTGCTTTTTTGCATTTCTTCTCCATGGGGATGGTCTTGATCTCTGTCTCCTGTATGGTGTCATGAACCTCCATCCATAGTTCATCAGGCACTCTTATCAGATCTAGTCCCTTAAATCTATTTCTCACTTCCACTGTGTAACCATATGGGATGTGATTTAGGTCATATCTGAATGGTCTAGCGGTTTTCCCTACTTTCTTCAATTTAAGTCTGAATTTGGCAATAAGGAGTTCATGATCTGAGCCGCAGTCAGCTCCCAGTCTTGTTTTTGCTGACTGTATAGAGCGTCTCCATCTTTGGCTATAAAGATTATAATCAATCTGATTTCAATGTTGACCATCTGATGATGTCCATGTGTAGAGTCTTCTATTGTGTTGTTGGAAGAGGGTGTTTGCTATGACTAGTGTGTTCTCTTGACAAAACTCTTAACCTTTGCCCTGCTTCATTCCGTATTCCAGGGCCAAATTTGCCTCTTACCCCAGGTGTTTCTTGACTTCCTACTTTTGCATTCCAGTCTCCTGTAGTGAAAAGGACATCTTTGGGGGTGTTAGTTCTAAAAGGTCTTGTAGGTCTTCACAGAACCATTCAACTTCAGCTTCTTCAGTGTTACTGGTTGGGACACAGACTTGGATTAGAAACTCACAGCGATCATTCTGTCGTTTATGAGACTGCAGCCAAGTACTGCATTTCGGACTCTTTTGTTGACCCTGATGGCTACTCCATTTCTTCTAAGGGATTCCTGCCCACAGTAGTAGATACAATGGTCATCTGAGTTAAATTCACCCATTCCAGTCCATTTTAGTTTGCTGATTCCTAAGATGTCGACATTCATTCTTGCCATCTCCTGTTTGACCACTTCCAATTTTCCTTGATTCACGGACCTAACATTCCAGGTTCCTATGCAATATTGCTCTTTACAGCATTGGACTTGCTTCCATCACTAGTCACATCTAGAGCAAGCAGTTCACTTGCCAGAACAGCTATTCTGAAGTAGGTGGTTTAGTTCCTAATGAATGAATCTTTATACCTTTAGAAGGTAGTGTGGTGGTAGTGGTGGTGGTTTAGTTGCTAAGTCGTGACCTACCCTTGTGATCACATGGACTGTAGCCTGCCAGGCTCCTCTGTCCCTGGGATTCTCCAGGCAAGAATACTGGAGTGGGTTGCCATTTCCTTCTATAGGGGATCTTCCTGACCCAGGAATCAAACCTGGGTCTCCTGCATTGCGGGCAGATGATTTACCAACTGAGCTATGAGGGAAGCCCAGAAGGTACTGTACCTGATCAAAAATGCAGTGGTTTTATCCAGTTGACTGTGGACCTATAAGCAGAAGCCGCCACTCGCCAAACCACCATAGTCAAAGTCAAATAGTATTAAAGAAGCAACGAGGCTTCTGTGTGCCCATGGCAGTTTGTCTCAGTGGGAGAATCTAGAACCACAAAGCCTGAGTAGCAGAATCAAGACCTTGTAAGCTCTCTTAGGCTTTAGAGTGTTGGGAGCTGCATTAGGCATTACTGACAAAATGGAGGCACGGCCCTAACCTCTCCTCCCCGCTTTGTTCCATAGGCACGGACCCAGAATGAAGGAGTCAGGCTTTGTGATTCTGATTTGTTTTTTCCTTTCCTCAGCTGAGTTGACTGAAGAGAATATTAAGGTGCTTACTGTTTTTGAGAGGAGCATGAGAAGGCATAAAGCCTTCTGCAGCTGTGCTCAAAGAATAATTCATAAAGTTAATCATTGAAATTTATTCAAGGACTTTTACAAAAGAGTGTTTGAGGGTGAGCACAGAGGCTGCAGCTTGAGACCATGGGAAGGATTGCTATCTGAAGCCTATTTGTGAGCGAAGTGTTTATGGCAAAAAAAGTTTGCTGATATTAGGACTTAGGAATAATTAAAATAGTTAGAAGCTAAAGAGTTAAAGGATGCTGTAATGTTAGCATATTCTACTATAGCTTATAGAGATTAGGGACTTTAGAGATATTTATAGCTAGAAGCCCTTTCTTAGAAATAGTGAGCTTAGGATACTAGGGGCAAAGAGGACTTAGAAAGATAGGAATTAAACTGAGGAATGTGGTATGCAGCCCAGACATTAGCATGAGTTACAGTGTATTCACAAGGACACATGAGAAAAAGTAGATAAGAGAATCACTGAGGAAGGAACTCCTTTTGAAGGGGCAATGGTGATTTTTGGAGAAAAATAAATCTGGGTCAATGGGAACTAAACATATCAAACCTCTGACCTAATGCTTTTGTAAAAGTATAAAAGAGAATCATAAGCTTGAAATAAACAGGCAGTCCAGGAAAAATGAGAGGCTGCCTCAGTTTCTTGCCGACACCACTCACCCCTTCAGGTTGACTCTCTGGTTGCTGGAGCTGGACTCTGGCATTAGAGGTCTTTATCAAGGTCATCATCTGGCCAACCCACAGCCCAGTTTCCAAAACAAGTTTGATCACATCAGAAGAACCAGATGCAGAAACAGAGCTGATTCCAGGTGTTTATCCTGAGGCTTGGATCTGGTAACCTCTGTCTGGGCCTTTTCCTATGCCTGTGGCTAGGATTCCTGGCTTCTATGACTGCTTGGGTTCTCTCCCTGGTGAACAAAAAGCTGGAATTTATTTGAAGACACTGAGGTGAATCAGGGATGTGGCTGAGGCTCAGACAGAGATCAGAACCAGGAACTGGACTATTGACAGGAACCCAGGAAGTCTCCCTCTGTTTCCTTTTCTGTTTCCCTCTGTTTACTCTCTCCCCTCACACTATGGGTTTTTCCATTTTTCTAAGTAGATAAGGTAGAAGGTGATGGCACCCCACTCCAGTACTCTTGCCTGGAAAATCCCATGGACGGAGGAGACTGGTAGGCTGCAGTCCATGGGGTCATGAAGAGTCGGACACGACTGAGTGACTTCACTTTCACTTTTCATTTTCATGCATTGGAGAAGGATATGGCAACCCAGTCCAGTGTTCTTGCCTGGAGAATCCCAGGGACAGGGGAGTCTGGTGGGCTTCCATCTATGGAGTCGCACAGAGTCATACTGAAGCAACTTAGCAGCAGCAGCAGCAAGTAGATAAGGTAGGAAGTCCTGGGAGAAAGAAAACCAGGCGTGGCTTTCTTGACATGCTGTGTGCTAAGTCACTCAGTCGTATCTGACTCCTTGCGACACCATGGACTGCAGCCAGCCAAGCTCCTCTGTCCATGGGATTTCCCAGACAAGAATGCTGGAGTTGGTTGCCCTTTCCTCAGGGGCTCTTCCCGAGATTGAACCCGAGTCTCCTGCCTCTCTTGCATTGGCAGGCAGATTCTTTATCACTCTGTCACCTGGGAAGATACCTGGAATATGCAGGTATCCTTAACTTAAAACTTCCCCAATTTGCTGTTAGAGAGACAGTGCTTTAGGAAAGATCCTTTGTGTTCTCCTTACTTGCTGCAAGTAGTAAGTTGTTCCTTCTCCCTTGTCTTGTGTCTTTTGTTTCAACACCCACCAAGAAGCAAACCCAGTCAATGGACATGAGTTTGAGCAAACTCCAGGAGATCATGAAGGACAGGGAAGGATGGTGTGTTGCAGTCCATGGGATCACAAAGAGTTGGACACAATTGAGCAACTGAACAACAACAACCCATATTCATTATCCTGTTTGTCTAACTGAATCTTATTTCCCTTCCCCAGATAACTACTGTCCACTAGAACCAGTCTTACTAATGTTTCAAAACCCATCTCCAAGTCTACTTTTTAATAAAAGCTTCTCTCCCTTCCAGGACATAGAAATCTCATATTTACACATTTTAGCATTTACTTAAGTTACACTGTGTCTTTAACAATTCTTTGTATGTTTCCTGCAGATAAGTCTTGAGTTACAGCTTACCTATTACATAGCATATTGATGATATATATTTATTTTTAATCTTCCATAGTACCTAGCACAGGAGTTAGCATCAGGTAGCTCATAGTATTTCTTGAACTTTTATACTTTTCTTCTTTTTACTTTTCTGTTACTTTGTTTTTGTTTAAAAAGGGTAAACCGCTAGGCATGGCAATGTCCTTGCCTTATTGTTCTCTAATTAGCAACCACTCTTCACAATCTGCTGTGTGCATCTAAAAAGGATTTTGAAATTAGACATTTATGACTGGGCACTAACCAGGGTCTGATGAATCAGTACTATCAACAGAATCCTGCACTGACAGACACATCACAATTGTCAAGAGTAGTAATTTGCTCCCAATTTTTTAAATAGTCAGTGTGTAACTCCAGGCAAGGCTTGATTATCACCTCTTAAAATGGGAATAATATAAACCACCTCCTCTTTGCTCCCCATGGGTTTCACAGAAGTTAATTAGGTCTTTAATAAGAATATATTAATTGTCTTATAACTAATTAGCAGTAAACAGAATGAAAATATCAGATACTGTCAAGGTATTAAGAATGTTTATTGTTGTATTTAGCAATCATCTGCCTTCTAAAGATAATGATTACAGCAACAGCTGTAGTACAGAAAATAATGACTATGTACTGGGTCAGTGTCTCCTCCAACTATCATTTGTAAACAAGTCCTGAATGGCCAGAACTAATTGGAGGGTTGAGAATAAAAGTCTCTCTCTCACACTAAGGGAGAGATTTACATAGTGCAATCGCTTGGATTTCGTAGATTCTACCCAAATTCTTCAAAGCCTTCAAATCTAGGACATGCTAGAGAGAACAGCAGCAATTGTGGACTGGCACTTTTTCTGGAACCTCCACAGCACCTCCTTTGTTCTGTAAAATGTTAAGGAGCATATAAAAATCCTTCTATGATTACCTTTATAGTACAGCAAATTGAGGACATTCTCTCTGCCAAATCAACACCTGGAAGATGTATCTGGAGTAACTTAACAAAAGATTTGTTAAATACTGTGCACTGTGATCTAGACTAGGCTTTCTCAACCTTGGCTCTGTGGACATCTTGGACAAGAAAATACTTTCCTGTGGGAGGCTGTCCAGTATATCATAGGATATTTAGCAGTATCCCGGGCCTCATCCAACTAGAAGCCAGGAGCACTGCCCCTCCCAACTGTGACAGCCAGAAGTGTCTCCGGCTGCTGCTGCTGCTAAGTTGCTTCAGTTGTGTCCGACTCTGTGCGATCCCATAGATGGCAGCCCACCAGGCTCCCCCATCCCTGGGATTCTCCAGGCAAGAACACTGGACTGGGTTGCCATTTCCTTCTCCAGTGCATGAAAGTGAAAAGTGAAAGTGAAGTCACTCAGTCGTGTCCGACTCCTAGAGACCCCATGAACTGCAGCCCACCAGGCTCCCCCGTCCATGGGATTTTCCAGGCAAGAGTACTGGAGTGGGGTGCCATTGCCTTCTCCAGACATTGCCAAATGTTCCCTGGGTAGGGGTGGAGGTTGAAATCACACTCAGTTGGGAACAACTGATTTAGACAGTAGCAAAAATGAAGTAACAGAAAAGAAAAATCTTGGGCTCTCGAGTTATCAAGCATCCTTCTTTGATGTCACTCAGCAATTTTATATACCATGTTTATACCTTAAGTATCCATATTGAATTAAATCAGCCAATGATTGTTCAGCTCTTGATGGACACATCTGAGGGTCATTTCTGTGTATCCATAAATAGAAACAGATGGAATATATTCTATTTCTCCAAAGCAGACACATACGTTATTCTCATCCTAATATCTGGCCCATCATCAAGATTCTCAAACAATGAATGAAACATACTTATATCTTAAAATTATTCATCATTTATCTGAAATTCAAATTTAACTGAATGTCCTGGGGTATATATATATTTTAATGGCTAAATCTGGCAACCTTATAGACCAAAAATTTATGCTTCTCCCTTGCGTTCTGGCTCCAGAAACTTTATAACTTGACCTCGTGAAGAATAATAAAGACCAGTTATTGGAAGGAATTTTTAAAAAGAAGAAGAAATACTGGTAGAAGGAGGGACATAACTAAACATAATTATGGTAAATTTCCTTTGAAAAATATTTGTTCTATTACTGAAAATTGTGGCAACTTCTTAGAATCCACTCAAGGCCTAATGGGATTCATTGTGTAATTCCTTTCAAAATGCTCCTGATGCTCATAGGCCACTTAGCATTTACCTGGCAAATGATGATGTTCTAGTGTTCTTGTCCACTCAGCGTGTGGGAAGTCATGGAGTAGACTGAGATGTAAGCCCCTCGCAATCTCCTAGGCAGGAAGAAGAGGAGAAGCTCAGAGCAGGTTTACTTTTCCTTCAGCTCACCTTCCTAATCACCTGGGAACTGATTAGAAATGCATAACCTTGGACCCTACCTCCAAACTACTGATGGAAATTCTAGGGATGAGTCCCAGGTATTTAACAATCAGGTATTTAACAAGCCTTGCAGGTGATTCTGATGCACATGCAAGTTTGAGAACCCTGGTTCTCAACTGTGAATGTGGAAGAGAAACACCTGCTACCTGGAATCCACGCCCAACAGATTCTGATTTAAGTGGTCTGATGTGCAATTCAGGCATCAAGATTTTTTAAAGCTCTCAGCGTGCACCACTGCTTTACGGTATTTATTTTCAAATGCCAAAGGGAAAAGAAGCTTCTGACATTGCAAATATAATGCTTTCTACTTCTGGCCCAGATCAACTTTACATAAAGGCAAAATGGACAGGCGTTACATGTTTAATATGTGGTCTCGTCCTCAAACCTCTGAATCCACTCTTTAAGGACCTCCTAGAGTCAATTTGATATAATAGAAAGAGAGAAAAATAATTTCCTGATCCCCAAGTCCTGCCTAAATATTCATGAACCTCTTGGAGGCCACATTCTCTTGTGTCTACACGAAGGATGATATTAACTCTCCACAGGGCTTTGAGTGTGATTGAAAGAGACCATGTAGATAAAAAAGGCAGAGGATCAATAATCTGAACCAAGCATCTGAACCAAAGGAGGCTTCGTGGAAGGGGGAAATTTAAAAGGACAAAACTCAGTAAATTCACAAATTTCAATGTGTCTTTCTATAATAATTATTTACATTATTTTCTCATTTTATATTCCCTCACTTTTTTGTGTGTCTCCCCTCCCCCCCCCAAGCCTAATCATTTTTCCTGTTTTCAGTGCAGATATTTTGGTGACCCATCTGTATTTTTGGTTGAGCTATCTTGATGACACTAAGAATGGTAGTTCTAAAGACTGAAAGTGATAGCTGCATACCACTTTTATGCTCTATTATTCCTTGGGGCCAAAACAAAGTTAACACGACAATTGTGTGTGTGTATATGTTTAACACGCTTGCCTGTTGGGCAAGCTAATCATTTTAAGCCCCTTATTCGTCTCAAGATGGATGTAACAGGCTTCCCTATGAGCTAAAAACCTTCAGTGCTTCGGAGCTGCCCTGCCTGATTCAGAGCATGGTGCATATTTACCATTAAATGGAATAGTTCTTTACAAGACTTCTTTTTAAATTATGTATTTCGTTTTCATTGTGCTGGGTCTTTGTCGCTGCAATGAACTTTCTCTAGTTGCGGTGAGCGGGGGTACTTTCCCGTTGCGGTGCGCAGGCTTCTCTTTGAGGTGGCTTCTCTCGTTGCAGAGCATGGGCTCCAGGCGTGAGGGCTTCAGTAGTTGCCCCTTGCGGGCCCTAGGGCGAGTGGGCTTCAGTAAGTGTGGCACACAGGCTTAGTTGCTCTGTGGCATGTGAAATCTTCCCAGACCAGCGATCGAACCCCTATCCCTTGCACTGGCAGGCAGATTCCTATCCACTGTACCACCAGGGAAGTCCTTTACAAGCCTTCTTAATATAGAAGCTTGAGATGTATAGACATACTTCTGTTACCTGTTGCAACATGGGACGGTGGGCCCCTCCTACGGAACTGTTGAGCCTAACCATTCAAACACTCACCAAGTAGCCTTGAAAAGCTGGGCATGGTATGCATCTAGAAAAAGAACAAAGGGGACGTTTCCAAGAAAACCTGATTGGCAAAAATGAAATAATTCAGATGAGCCCTTGGCATGTACTCTAGCTAGCGTTTGCTGGATCAGCCCTTAGTTCAGTTCAGTTCAGTTCAGTTCAGTCACTCAGTCATCTCTGACTGTCTGCGACCCCTTGAATCGCAGCATGACAGGCCTCCCTGTCCATCACCATCTCTCGGAGTTCACTCAGACTCACATCCATCGAGTCCATGATATCATCCATCCATCTCCTCCTCTGTCGTCCCCTTCTCCTCCTGCCCCCAATCCCTCCCAGCATCACAGTCTTTTCCAATGAGTCAACTCCTCACATGAGGTGGCCAAAGTACTGGAGTTTCAGCTTTAGCATCATTCCTTCCAAAGAACACCCAGGGCTGATCTCCTTTAGAATGGACTGGTTGGATCTCCTTGAAGTCCAAGGGACTCTGAAGAGTCTTCTCCAACACCACATTTCAAAAGCATCAATTCTTCGGCGCTCAGCTTTCTTCATAGTCCAACTCTCATATCCATACATGACTACTGGAAAAACCATAACCTTGACTAGACAGACCTTTGTTGGCAAAGAAATGTCTCTGCTTTTGAATATACTATCTAGGTTGGTCATAACTTTTCTTCCAAGGACTAAGTGTCTTTTAATTTCATGGCTGCAATCACCATCTGCAGTGATTTTGGAGCCCCCCAAAAATAAAGTCTGACACTGTTTCCACATCTTATTTCTCATGAAGGGACAAATCTGAAGCAGAAATTCCTTCTAGGGCATGTGTCATGAACCAGAAAGCAGACACTGGAGCAGAGCCAGAGGCAATGGGCTTTGGAATCAGAAGCTGAGTTTGTGCTTAGCCCTGCCACTTACTTACTGGCTGTGTGACACTGTGCAGGAGACCAAACCTCCTGGAGACACACTTTCCTCAACTGTACAATGTGGGTTCTTGTGCTTGAGCTTAGTTGCTCAGTTGTGTACAATTCTTTTTGACCCCATGGACGGTAGTCTGCCAGGCTCCTGTGTCCATGGAATTCTCCAAGGTAGAATACTGGAGTGGATTGCCATGCTCTGCTCCAGGGAATCCTCCCAACCCAGGATCGAACTCAGGTCTCCCACATTGCAGGCGGATTCTTTACCGTCTGAGCCACCAGGGAATAATAACTTATTTCTGGGTTATGAGGATTACTTGATAATCCACACAAAGCAACATCTAGAACACTGTAAGTGTGTAATAAATATTTTTGTTTTAAGATAATATTTTGAGATAATTATGTTAACTGTAAGTCCCCTTTTCCTTCTTTTCCGTCCCCTTCCACCCAACCCCTGCTTGAGCATATCTACCTTCACAGCCTTTGTTGAGGGAAGAAAGAGACTATGAGACTTCCCGACTTTTGTTCACAGAAGTTTGAGTTGCGGTAGACTGAGACAAAGCATCTTAGCCAGAAACAGGGAAGGAAATTGATGGGGTTTCTTTTCACCCCAAACTAGAAAGAGATTTTGTTTGGATGGAAGGAGAAGAGAAAAGAGAGAGAAGGGTGCTACATCAGCTTTCCAGCACAGCTGTCAGGAAGAAAGTTAGACCAGAGAGGGAAGGGCCACTGAGATACCTGGACAGCTGGGGATGTAAGCAACCCAATAAAGATTCCAAAGTCTAAACCACGGGTCCAAAGAGTGGAGCTACCAGACATCAAGGACCTTGCCCCTTCCACCAGCATGGAAA
Source organism: Raphicerus campestris (assembly GCA_006410735.1). Classification (NCBI taxonomy): domain Eukaryota; kingdom Metazoa; phylum Chordata; class Mammalia; order Artiodactyla; family Bovidae; genus Raphicerus; species Raphicerus campestris. The sequence continues at coordinate 655,150 of SJYW01021468.1, read as the reverse complement.
GGGAACTCAAGAGCCTGTACACCCCCACGACGCTCTCCCACCCTCTTGTTGTCTAGTTGCTAAGTTGTGTCCACCTCTTGCAAACCCATGGACTATCGCCAGCCAGGCTCCTCTGCCCATGGGATTTCTCAGGCAAGGATACTGGAGTGGGTTGCCATTTCCTTCTCCAGGGGATCTTCCTGACCCAGGGGTCAAAGGCACATCTCTTGCATTGTCCGGTGCATTCTTTACCTCTGAGCCACAGGGGAAGTCCCTCTATCACTCTAATCCTTGATGATTCCAGGGAGCATTTGAAAAACACTGACCCTTCAAAAAATAAAAAGGTAGGTTTTCCATCCACTAGGGAGACTGGGCAGTGGTGGTGGTGGTGATGGTGGTATAGAAATGGAGATTAAATGGAGTTACCAAACTAAAGTTATATTTCCCACACAATAGTGTTTGCAGATTTGCACACCAAGATTTGTATAAAATTCCAGAATTTGTGATGTCCCAAGGCAATACTTTAAAACATTAATTTTTGTGGTCTCACTAGAAATGTTGATATAGATGCTGGGGTGGTGGTGATGGCAATAGGAGAAAATTAGCCTAAACCTCAAGAATACCTTGGAATTTGCTACCGTCAGTGCCTATTGGCATCCTTGCACTTGCTCATGAAAGTTAAGTGGACCAGGCTGGCTTGATGAGCAGCACACAAGAAAAACGTTCTGTAAATGTGCTTATTAGGTTGCGAGGCTGGAAGCCTCCTTTCCCCCAGCCTTTCTCCTTCCCTAAAATATTTTTTCATTTCTTTGTCAGTGCCTTCATTTTTTTTTTAGCTGCATTTAAAATGTTTTTTATTATTTCTGCATGAGTAAGACTATGTGTCATTTCAGCCTCTTTGTCAGCTTCTGTTTCACTTTCATTAAATTTGTTGATTGAGTGTGAAGGAGGAGGCATCGTCATCATTTTCGGATTTTGTTCTTCTGGGCTAGATCTCTCTAGGAGCAATGCTGTGATCTCGACTGCAGCTTTGTAATGATGCTCTGGAAAGATAGGGTGAGATGAGGGAAGGCACTTTATCCCTTCTTTCTCTCTTTCTGTGGCTTCAGAGAGGCAGTAAAGGAGGGGAGGAGGATACTTATGTTTTCCCTCCCTTCATGCATTCTTTCATTTCTCATCACATGTGTTTACCAGCACTTTCTAGCTGGCAGACACTGCTTTGGGAGCTGGAGGTACAATGGACAACAGAAACAGGGCTGGTTCCTGCCCTCGGGAGCCTATGGTCTGGTGGTAAGATAGACCTTTTTTTTTAATTTTTGAAAATTATTTATTTATTTGGCTGTGCTGGGTCTTAGTTGCAGCATGCTGATCTCTTCACTGTGGCATGTGAATAGTTGAGGCATGTGCAATCTAGCTCCCTGACTAGGGTTAGAACCTGGGCCCCCTGCACTGAGAGTGAAGAGTCTTAGACACTGGACTGCCAAGAAAGTTCCAAAGTTATCCTCTTAATAATTTTTTAATTTTTTAAAATACTTGTTTATTTTGGCTGTGCTGGGTCTTGGTTTGCAGCATGTGGGATCTAGTTCCCTGACCAGGGTTCGAAACCGGGCCCCCTGCATTGGGAGCTCAGGGTCTTGGCCACTGGACCACCAGGGGAAGTCCTGAGACAGACTTCAATCGAACAAAACATGAAGTAGTGTCTAGTTAGTTACCCCTAGAGATCCAGACCTAATTGAGCTGGAGGAGGGTCCAGGCATCAGTATTTTTTATAAGCTCCATAGGTAATTCTAGCAGGCTTCCAGGGCTAGGAATCACTGCGCTAGACCACACAATTCTAATCAAGCACCATGAAGCATTTTTATTTACCTTACAACAATGGTGAAGTTACTGAAAAGAGGTGGTATAGTAATATTTGGGGATTATTACTTTTAATAAGCTTTATTTTGAAATAATTATAGATATGCATAAAGTTGGAAGAAATAATACAGAGAGATCCTATTTCCCCTTTACCCAGTTTCCCCCAGTGCTTACATGTTTCAAAACTATTGATATAATACAATATCACAGCCAAGATACTACCACTGATACAGTCAAATACAGAATATTTTTAACACCATAAGGATCCTTCCTGTTGCCCTTTGATAGCCATGCAAATTCCCTCATATCCTCCCAACTCCTGGTGATCGTTAATGTAATCTCTATACTTTTGTCATGTCTATAATCTTGTCATTTTCAACAATGTTATAGAATGGAATCACACAGTATTTAACATTTTGGGATTGCCCTTTTCCTTTCAGCATAATTACCTGGAGATTCATAAAAGTTGCTGCATATATCAACAGTTTGTTCCCTTTCTCACTGAGTAGCAGTAGTCCATGGTGCGAATGTACCACAGCCAAACCATTCATACATTAGGGGACATGTAGGTTGTTTTCCAGTGTTTGAAGATTGTAAATGGAGCTGCTAAACATTTATCTGAATGTAAGTCTTTATTTCTGGGATGAAATCTCAACATTGTAATTGTTGTGTTCTATGATATTAACGTAGGATCTGTCATGCATAAAGAAACTATCAAGTTGTTCCAGAGTGGCTGTACCATTTTACATTCCCACCAGTAAAGAATGAATGATCCAGTTTTTCCTCATTCTCATCACCAAGTAATGTCACTTTTTTTTTTTTAATTTAAACTATTCTGATAGGTATGGACTTCCTAGATGGCACTAGTGATAAAGAACCTGCCTGTCAATACAGGAGACATAAGAGCCACAGGTTTGATCCCTGGGTCAGGAAGATTCCCTGGAGGAAGGCATGGCAACCCACTCCACTATGCTTGCCAGGAAAATCTCATGGACAGAGGAGTCTGGTGGGCTATAGTCCCTGGGGTCAAAAAGAGTTGGACACAACTGAAGTGACTTAGCAACAGCAGCATTCTGATAAGTATGTAGTAATATCTTGCTGTGGTTTTAATTTGCATTTTCCTAATGACTAATGTGGAGAAGGCAATGGCACCCCAAGCCAGTACTCTTGCCTGAAAATCCCATGGATGGAGTAGCCTGATGGGCTGCAGTCCATGGGGTCGCGAAGAGTCGGACACGACTGAGCGACTTGACTTTCACTTTTCGCTTTCATGCATTGGAGAAGGAAATGGCAACCCACTCCAGTCTTCTTGCCTGGGGAACCCCAGGGATGGCAGAGCCTGGTGGGCTGCCATCTATGGGGTCGCACAGAGTCAGACACGACTGAAGCGACTTAGCAGCAGCAATGACTAATGAGCCAAGCACCCTTTTGTGTGCTTACTCGTCTTGGGAATATGCTCTTTGGTGCAGAGTTTCTTCATGTCTTTTCTAATTAGATTGTTAGATTTTAATGTTAGGTTTGAGAGTTCCCTTTTATATTCCAGATACTAGTCCTTTTTGTTGACTGTGTGGTTTAGAAATACCTTTTGCCATTCTGCAACATGTTTTTCATCCTCTTAACAGAGTCTTACAGAGCAAAAGTTTCTAATTGTGATGAAGTCTAATTTTTTTCCTTTTATGAATCATGATTTTGGTGTCAAGTATACCTCTGCCTAGTTCAAGATCATGAAGAATTTCTCCTATGTGTTTTACTAAAAGTTTTATAGTTTTCTTTTTTTACATTTAACTTTTATAAACCACTTTGAGTTAGTTTTTCTGTAAAATGTGAGTTTGGAGTCAAGGTTCATTTTTTTCCCCTTATGAATTGCTCAACACTATTTGTTAAAAATGCTGTCTTTAGTCCATTGAACTTCTTTTACATCGGTGTCAAAACATCATTTGTGCACATCTGTGTGAGCCAAACTCTTGGTCTTTCTGTTCTGTTCCATCAATCTACAAGTCTATTCCTCTGCCAGTACCCCAGTATTGACTATAGTGGCTATATAATAAGTACTGAGCCTAGGTAGAGGAGAAGGTGATGGCACCCCACTCCAGTACTCTTGCCTGGAAAATCCCATGGATGGAGGAGCCTGGTAAGCTGCAGTCCATGGGGTCGCAAAGAGTTGGACATGACTGAGCAACTTCACTTTCACTTTTCACTTTCATGCATTGGAGAAGGAAATGGCAACCCACTCCAGTGTTCTTGCCTGGAGGATCCCAGGGATGGGGGTAGCCTGGTGGGCTGCCATCTATGGGGTCGCGCAGAGTAGGACACGACTGAAGCGACTTAGCAGCAGCAGCAGAGCCTAGATAGGATATATTTCCTTTTGGTTAATAATATAAGTCAAGAGAAAATATGGATAGACTCTACAATGGCAACAGTTATTCTAGACAGAAGTTTGGCTATTTACAGATAGCTCTATGTCCCTAATAGGGCTTCCCTGGTGGCTCAGAGGTTAAAGCGTCTGCCTGCAATACAGGAGACCTGGGTTCAATTCCTGGGTCAGGAAGATGCCCTGGAGAAGGAAATGGCAACCCATTCCAGTATTCTTGCCTGGAGAATCCCATGGACAGAGGAGCCTGGTGGGCTACAGTCCACGGGGTTGCAAAGAGTTGGACACAACTGAGTGACTTCACTTTCAATGTCCCTAATACATTATTTCTGATAAAGCAAAAAAATGTGATAGGCAAAATTTCTCCACACCAGTGATTTTAGTTTATGAGAGGCCTGTGCCTGTGTGAATGTTCAGTTGTGTCTTTGCGACCCTATAGATGGACCTAGATATTATCATACTAAGTGAAGTCAGATAGATAAATACCATATGATATCACTTACATGTGGAATCTAAAATGTGACACAAATGAACACATATATATGAGACAGGAACAGAGAACAAACTGGTGGTTGCAAAGGGGAGGGAGTAGGGGAGGGAAGGAATGAGAGTTTTGGGTTAGCAGATGCAAACTATTATATATAGGATGTATAAATAGCAAAGTTCTACTGTATAACACAGGGAACTATATTCAATATTCATAATGGAGAAGAATATTTTAGAAAAATGTACATATATATATCTATATAACTGAATTACTTTGCTGTAAAACAGAAATGAACACAATATTGTAAATCAACTATACTTTAATAAATTTTCTTTAAAAGGAATTTAAACCTTTAGTTAACCAAAGGAAGCCTATGAGTGAAACTGTGCCACAAATCAAAAGGGTATTAACTGAAAGAGAAGTCTTGATGCCGATGGGGGGACAGTGAAGATATTAGGGACCCCTGCCCCACTGCAGAGAGAAGGCAATGGCACCCCACTCCAGTACTCTTGCCTGGGAAATCCCATGGATGGAGGAGCCTGGTGGGCTGCCGTCTATGGGGTTGCACAGAGTCGGACACGACTGAAGCGACTTAGCAGCAGCAGCAGCCCCACTGCAGAAAGAATATTTGAGACCAGAGGCACAGATGAGCAGACAGGTGTGGCTCGCTTGAGAGATAATAAAACCTCTTCCAGCAGGGGAGCCACCAAACAAGAACATCATAGTGTTAACAAGGGGTAGATTTAACAGAGAAATAGCACTTTCCCTCAAGTAAGCAGCCTGAAGTAACCCACAATAAGGAGTAGACACCTTACAGCTATCAAAAAAATTCTGATAGTGGCAACTGGGTGACAGACATTCATGTTTAGGTAAGAAAACTGTTAAAATGTATTCACGATGCCACTTTCCTTTACTTGGTGCAGTTTGCCCAGGTACTAGGATTTACCTCTCAGATGCTATTGTTAGATCAAGAAGCCTATTCTACATGTGTTATAATATCTATATGTATAATAAGTCTACTATACATGTAATATAAATAATAAGTTGTTGTTCAACAAAAATGTTTGTCACTCAGTCCTGTCTGACTCTTTGTGACCCCATGGACTGTAGCCTGCCAGGCTCCTCTGTCCATGGAATTCTTCAGGCAAGAATACTGGAGTGGGTTGCCATTTTCCTTCTCCAGGGGATCTTCCCAAGCCAGAGATCAAACACGGTTCTCCTGCACTGCAGGCAGACTCTCTACCCACTGAGCCACCAGGAAAGCCCTACTCACATCTCCCCAAGTGGTTCTAATGTACAGTCAACAGTGCACATTTCTGTTTGTAGTTTTCATGTGCATTACTGACTGTACATTAGAACCACTTGGGGAGATATGAGAAGTATTCATGCCAGGGGGCCCACTTTCAAAAATTCTCATTCAGTGAGTCCAAGAAAGGTCCAAATTTGAATATTTATTTTCTAGAGAGACATCACCATACAATGGCTTCCCAAAATGGAATTACTAGGCATAAAAGGAAATGATCAGCTGTTGTCGGGTTGCCGTCAAACCTGTGGAGCTGTAAACCCTTAAAGTTCCCAACCTTGCTACTTTTTCCCATCATTTGGAAACTCATAAAAATCTTGAGGTCTAGCTGCACCCACAGCAATAAAATCAAAACTCTGGAAAAGGAATTTAGGTATTAGCTTTAAAATATTTATAGACAAGGTCCAGAATCAAGATTTAAATGAGTGGCTTTATTATTAGAGATGCTCCACAAGAATTAGAACAGGCAGTCCTTAGGTGTTGGTCTTTATGGAAACTGATTGATCAAAACATTTCTTTAAACTTCTGATCTTCATTGCTTCAGTTCTATTAGCTATCACTCTTCACCCAGGGTTTTTAAAAGGCACTGGTTGCCTAAATGTACTGGTCACTTTAATACCCATCATCTGAGACAGTATTCTCAATGTATGGAGGCTCTTTTACAAATTCATCAGGATTCTGTTGTGGCTAAGTTGTGAAGCACAATTATCTCAGCATTGACCTAAATTAGACCTCTAGCAGGGAGTTTCAAGTCTATAATTTACTGCATGTTTGTGCAGTTAAAGGACAGAACTGTTTTATGAAATAGGCAGTAATGAATACAAGAAGTCTCATTTTAAACAAACAGATATTGAACACATGACCGTAATTAATGAATTTGCTAATGGTACACTATTTTTAGGAACAACAAGCTGAGCATAGCACTAAATCTGTGACACAGTTTCCAAATTTAAAAATAAATATTTCTTTGTAAGCAAATGGGTTGTTTTTTTTAATAGTAGAAAGCCATTTTCCATGGGCATTGTTCAGAGTTACTTTTTTTCAGAGCAGTCAACACATTTTATAATATCCCTGAAAATCATTTTAAACTCAATTTATTCCAATGCATGGACAGACCATAAATACAGCTTTGTCTGAGTACAGCAGTGAAAGAAAAACAGCGTCACATTTATGAAGATATCTGATAAATTGAATTTCAAATTTAAAGAAAGAAAAACAGATAGAAACGCACTCAGCTTTAATGTTTACCTTTAACATGGATGTCCCTAAGCAAAACTTGGAAGTAAATCTAGATTGGTTTGTAGTTTCCCTATGCTTCTGGGAGCCTAATCAGTTGCTTTGAGCCTTTTTTTTTTTCCTGATTCTCCTCTTCTTATCAGAGCTGATGGCCTCCCCTCTCAAATCTTACCTCTAAAAAGAAATCAAATCTGTATTGTTTATTTGTTCCTTAATAGAAATGTTCTTTCTAATAAAAGTCCTCCCAAGGGTATTAGCATTTTAAGATTTTCTTCATTATTCTTACAACAATAACAATGGTAGTGGTTGTTGTTAAAAAGGAACAGTCATACCCTGAAGGAAATGAGTTAGAATAATATTGAATCAGGAAATTTTTTTGTGCTCCCAGCCAGAGTTGCTTGGAAAAAGAAAAAAAAAATTATATATACTTACATCTTAAAGAGAAAAAACAATTACTATACAAATGCTTTGTTGTGCCAAAAGGAGGAAAAACTAATTTAGAATGTTCCTGTGTGTGTGACACACACACACACACACACACACACATATATATATGGATTTAAAGATGCTTCTCAGACTATCATCTAGAATGCATGACTCAGAGGAAAGAGATCTGGGAGCTCAGAGAAGCAACAACTATTATGAATTCATAGAGGTGGTGATGATTAAATGGAGATGGTAGGATACAAATTAGACATTTATGGGATGGAAAATCTCATTTAACAATCCAGTCCATCTGTACATTTGATTTCATGCAGACTGAACATCTAGATGATTGACTTATTAAACCTATGACAAAATGAATTTTAGGTTTTTGTTATTTTTGCTTTAAGATATGACATGTTGGAAAAAATTGAGGAACTATTTTCTCAAAGGCAGAGATCTTTTGACATGAGGAGATATTAAAGAAGTGAATTTTAAGATGCCTCAAAGAAAGAAAAACAGAGGTGGAAATGCACTTGATTTTAATTTTTTACCTTTAACATGGATGGCCCTAAGCAACCTGGGAAGTATATCTAGATTGGTTTGTAGCTTCCCTACCCTTCTGGGAGCCTAATCAGTTGCTTAGATAAAACTATGCTTTAAGCTTAGTAGTTTAATAAATTTTCATTCTTGCTGCCTTCTCCTTTAGTTTGCACATAAATTACCTCCTTGTATAACTTCACGCCCTTCTCCAGACTTCTCCAAGATTATTTAATGACCTACCTTTTTCTCTTCTACCTTCACTGACAATATCACCTCTACTTCTGAGTCACTCTCTCAACTCTGCAGTCTGACCACTGCTACCACCATCCTGACATTACTCTTTAGAAAAGAATGTTCAGGGTTATCTCTCTAGAAATGTTAATTTAAACCAAGGCTCATTTCTATCTCCCCATTTCAGCCCATCCCCTGAGGAGACGTCTCAGCCTCACTATCTAATTCTAGCTGAGGAAGGACTGTAGATTAAAATGAATTAGTAAGAAGGAAGATACTTTTAGCAAAATTTTAAAATATTATTCCTCTACATGTTGTATCTAGGAATAATCAAATTATTAATTGCATTTGTGATAAGCATGTGTGGGACAATCATGAGGCAAGGGTTGACTGAAGGACTGTCCTGTTATGAGTAGCCAATGAAGGAGCAAATATAAGGTTCTCCTTCTGTCCCACCCAGGCTCAGAACATCACTGCTGTTTCTATGCCCAGACATTCCCAGTGTTACTACAGTGTTACTGCATATAGTTTTGTCTGAGTACAGCAGTGAAAGTTCACACCAAGAATTATTCCTGAGACCCTTGCTGTCATCATTACACAATTTGATCCCATTCCACTGTTAGGAGTTTTTCTCTCTCTCTTTTCCAACTGAAACTCTGGCTAAAGGAAACACTCATGGCCCCAATATGCGCCATATTTTCCCATCTTTAGGTCTCTGCTTAGTATTGACTCCACCTATAATGTCTAGCCCCATCATTTCTACCCATCCTTCAAGCCCAGCTCAACTCTTTAATGGGTAAGTGAGTAGCTGAACAGAGGCTTGAGGACAATCTTGATCACAGTCACATAGCCTAGCTTCTTTGTGCGGCCTGAAGTCTACCAGCAGTGCTGTCCTTTGAATATATCACCACTACACATTTTTAATCAGCATTTGTGGCAATTCCCATAGCTTCATTTTCCAAATGTCAAAGGGAAATATGTACCCAAAGTTCCTATACCCAAACCATAAATTGTTTTTGCAAATATAGCAGTAATCAAAAAGTGCTCACATTTCCCTTCTGAGCTACAAAATCAACGTCCCGCCTGCCCTCCTCCCCTTAGCTCTATGTTTTCAACTTTCTCCTCTCTCTCTTGCTCTGATTTAAGTATCTTTTACTGCTACTATTTACTGATTTTAGTACCTTTCCTGCTACTATTTTGTGTGACATAATCCTGTAGGGAATCAGGTTGATGCTTCCAATTAGATTCATTACAAGTTCCCTTAAGAAGTGATTAGAAAGACAGAATCCCAAGTGGCAGATTCCCTCAGCAATCCCAGCATCATTTTTGGGGTGCTTGCCAACATCAGACCAGGTTTTAAATGCCACACTTACCACTCTATCACCAAGGGATCCTGGGAAGCTTGTAAAATTGGGAGTGCAATTGTGCTTTACTGGAAGCCCTCATGTGGTGCTAACAAAAAAGGAGAAATGTGCAAGCCTCATGGATAGGTAGTTTGGAGTGATGGTTAATCAGAGCATGTCCCTGTAGTCAGTGATGCTGGGCTTAAATGTCAGTGACACGACTCATTAGCTATAAGAGTTGGGATTACTTAACTTCTCTGAGTCCCAATTTTCTTATCTGTAAAATGGGTATAATGATAGCACTNTGTCCCTGTAGTCAGTGATGCTGGGCTTAAATGTCAGTGACACGACTCATTAGCTATAAGAGTTGGGATTACTTAACTTCTCTGAGTCCCAATTTTCTTATCTGTAAAATGGGTATAATGATAGCACTTTGGAGAATTAAATGAAGTCTGCATAATTGTTGGTGTGTAGTATTCAAATAAATAAAAGCTGCTCATCACCATGAAAAGTGATAATCTAGGGAAACATGAATTGCCTCTGATTCCAAAACCATGACCTTGCAGTTGCAAAGCTATTTGTAATCTCTTTAGACAATAAGGAAGATGGAAAAAAGGGAAGGAAATGGGAAAGAGGTTTGCCTATTTTCATGACTCCAGGCTCTCACTGTTGCCCAACTCTTTATACAAGTATAATTGAGATAATATTCTGAAAATATTTCTCTTTACTTTCCTGTATAAATCTGGTTCCCTGCAGCCATTCCACTAGTAGAGCCTGAGGAAATCCTTAATCGGAATAGAGGAAAATATGATGTGAGTGAATTCCTCCTTTTAGCCTGATGGGTTGTGGGGAAAAACAAAAATAAAGAAAAAACCATAACAGGAAAAAGGACAAGCATTTTGCCTCCTGTATATTGTCACCCTGCTTATTTAAGTTATATGCAGAGTACATCATGTGAAATGTTGGGCTGGATGAAGCTCAAGCTGGAATCAAGATGGCCGGGGTAACANATCCAACCAGTCCATTCTAAAGGAGATCAGCCCTGGTATTTCTTTGGAAGGAATGACGCTAAAGCTGAAACGCCAGTACTTTGGCCACCTGATGCGAAGAATTGACTCATTGGAAAAGACTCTAATGCTGGGAGGGATTGGGGGCAGGAGGAGAAGGGGACAACAGAGGATGAGATGGCGGGATGGCATCACTGACTTGATGGACGTGAGTCTGAGTGAACTCCAGGAGTTGGTGATGGACACGGAGGCCTGGCGTGCTGCAATTCATGGGGTCGCAAAGAGTCAGACACGACTGAGCGACTGAACTGAACTGAACTGATACTGAGGATCAAAGTCTAGTCAAAGTTGACTTGTCTGCCATCTTGGAGCCATTTGGTTCTGATCAGTATATGTTGTGTCCTCAGGCTATGCTATTCTTTTAAATGTGCCCTGCTCCCTTCCCTCCTGTTTCTTTAGGGTCTGTGCTCCTGACAGATATAGGGTGGAGTGGGTCTAACTGAACCAAAGAAAAACATTGAACTTAGGGAAGCATCATTCTAAGACTCCAGAAACCTAACTAGATCAGCTACCCTTCAGCAGAGGCCCAGGTCAGAAAAGGACCTGTGCTTAGATGAAAGCCCATCTCTCTTGTCATAATGGGGTGCAGATGTCCAAATACCATGCTGACAGAGAAGTGGGAAATGAATAGGGAGGAAACTGAAAAGATGGCTCATCTCCCCTCTTTGGAAAATAATTTTGCCCCAAGAAAAATCTGGCCTTTACTCTGGGAGGTAATACCTAAATCATTGGAATGTCCTGCATGATAAGAGTGTCTGTTTACCCTGGGAGCCTTAGGGGCACACAAGATAATCTCTGCTAATCATGTGATTTACGGTTGGGGCTTTGGGCCACCCCATCAGCACATCCTCTGGAGAAGCTGGAAACTAAGATGCAGGTGGTCAATCATATCTACGTGACTGAACCCCAGTAAAAACAGTGGTTGCTGTGGCTCAAGTGAGCTTTCCTGGCTGACAACACTCTGTGCAGACTGTTATATGTCATTGCTGAGAGAAGTTAGCCCTGTCAGAGGCTCCTTTGGGAGACGGTAATTGGAAGGTTTGTGTTTGGAACTCTCCTGGACTCAGACCCTAGGCATTGCTTTCCTTGGTCAATTTCAATCTGTAAAGGTTTGCTGTAATAAACCATCATCATGAGTATAACAATGCTAAGTGAGTTCTACAAGTATTCTAATGAATTATTGAAATTGAAGGTGGTCTTGAAGACTCTCGATGTCCACATTCTTCAAGGAAACTGAGTCACCTGGCACAGTCAGTGAGGAAAATCACATCCATTAGAGAAATAAAGAAACTTTATTGGTCTTATCAACTTTGAGAGACACTTTGTAAATATATGAACCTACTACCAAAGCAAGTGAGGTCTCTTTACTACTCCAAATGAAACATGGATGAAGAAATCAGGACTGCTAACTCCTTCTTCCTGCAGAGTAAGGAAGACGACAGGAGAAGCGCCTTCAAATGTTTTAAAGCTGTCATGTGAGAAAAGAACTAGAGTTAGTTTGTCTGGCGAAAGGAGTTATATAAAGCCCAGCAGAGAGAAGTTACGGACGGCCAGGTTTCGGTTATTCTAAGACAAACTTAGTGGCAGCAAGAGGCCTCCAAAAACAGATGGGGCTGGCTCAAAGACAAGTGAGGGCTCCACCATCAGAGATCTAGAAGTAGAGGCTGGATGACCCCTTGAACTGATTTTGTGTAAGAGGTGAGAGTTGACTCAAGTGGCCTTTAAGATGCAATCCAAGAGGCTATGATTGGGATGTAAGAGAATGTGGCAAAAAGGTGAGTCTATATATGGGTATATTATTCTTTCAACTTTTCTGTAGGTTTGAAATTTTTTTAAGTTGGAAAACAAACAAAGAAGGAAACTACTTGGTGGTTAAAAATCGTCAATCATTCTAGAAAGAAACAGAAAATTTTGTTTGCTTGTTTCAACAAGTTTAGACTCAAGGATAATGGGTATTCCATCTGACAAAAAATATATGATAGTTCCTGCATTTTGCCATTACTGACACATGCTAATATTAAGTCCATTTGTAGTTAGTGATTGCTATGGACTGAATTACATCTCCCCCAGATTTATGTGTTGAAACTTTAACCCCCAAGGTGAATTTATCTGAAGTTAGAAATATCTACAGAAGCAGAGAAAGCATTAACAGTGGCATTTTTGGAGATAAATTTTGGAGTGCTACTTTGAAAGCACACAGTTCAGAGCAAGTGATGGTGGCAGCAATAACTGCAGGACTGACTGAAGAACCTCTCGTTGTAGCAGGAAATGGCAAGGGAAAATTGGGAGCCTTGTGGATAAACCCCCTATATGAAGTAAGAATGACCCAGGTAGGCAACTATTGTTGAACACAAGCTTTTGTATATATATTAACAGCTGAAGACACAAGATTGAAATTTTACTATGGCAAAAATCTTATCAGTTCAGAATTGTAAACAGGATAAATTGCATCTTAGGAAACAAAATGATTTTTCTGCTCTTTGCTGGAGCAGCACCATCTGCCGGACTTGCTCAAAATGCAAATTCTCCAATCCTGAAGAAACTAAACAAAGTCACCAGACTTGTCTAGCTGCTCTTTTCCAGACCCTAACATCCTTTTTCTGTTTCCTGTCTTTGGCTGACACTTCCTTCCTGTGCTCATAAATATAGATGTCCTATTTATATTTCACATTTTCATTGGGTTTCCTAGAGATTTGTTACCCATACGTAAGGTATGCTGTGGAGAATGAATGCAGGAAATCTATTAGAGAATTTTAAATAAGAAAACTAGTCTTTGGGGGAATTCCCTGACAGTCCAGTGATTAGGACTCAGCACTTTCACTGCCGTGGCCTGGGTTCAATCCCCAGTCAGGGAACTAAGACCTTGAAAGCTGAACGGTGTGGTCAAAAAAATTACTCTTTAATTTTGCTTGGCAATCCTTGAAAAGTGGAGCAAATAAAATACCCACTGCTCCTTAAGCTCGATTCTTTTCCCAAAAGCAGCAGTGTGAGTATGTAAATGCCGACTAACTTGCCTAATTTCCTGTCTCTACATNAAGAGAATGTGGCAAAAAGGTGAGTCTATATATGGGTATATTATTCTTTCAACTTTTCTGTAGGTTTGAAATTTTTTTAAGTTGGAAAACAAACAAAGAAGGAAACTACTTGGTGGTTAAAAATCGTCAATCATTCTAGAAAGAAACAGAAAATTTTGTTTGCTTGTTTCAACAAGTTTAGACTCAAGGATAATGGGTATTCCATCTGACAAAAAATATATGATAGTTCCTGCATTTTGCCATTACTGACACATGCTAATATTAAGTCCATTTGTAGTTAGTGATTGCTATGGACTGAATTACATCTCCCCCAGATTTATGTGTTGAAACTTTAACCCCCAAGGTGAATTTATCTGAAGTTAGAAATATCTACAGAAGCAGAGAAAGCATTAACAGCGGCATTTTTGGAGATAAATTTTGGAGTGCTACCTTGAAAGCACACAGTTCAGAGCAAGTGATGGTGGCAGCAATAACTGCAGGACTGACTGAAGAACCTCTCGTTGTAGCAGGAAATGGCAAGGGAAAATTGGGAGCCTTGTGGATAAACCCCCTATATGAAGTAAGAATGACCCAGGTAGGCAACTATTGTTGAACACAAGCTTTTGTATATATATTAACAGCTGAAGACACAAGATTGAAATTTTACTATGGCAAAAATCTTATCAGTTCAGAATTGTAAACAGGATAAATTGCATCTTAGGAAACAAAATGATTTTTCTGCTCTTTGCTGGAGCAGCACCATCTGCCGGACTTGCTCAAAATGCAAATTCTCCAATCCTGAAGAAACTAAACAAAGTCACCAGACTTGTCTAGCTGCTCTTTTCCAGACCCTAACATCCTTTTTCTGTTTCCTGTCTTTGGCTGACACTTCCTTCCTGTGCTCATAAATATAGATGTCCTATTTATATTTCACATTTTCATTGGGTTTCCTAGAGATTTGTTACCCATACGTAAGGTATGCTGTGGAGAATGAATGCAGGAAATCTATTAGAGAATTTTAAATAAGAAAACTAGTCTTTGGGGGAATTCCCTGACAGTCCAGTGATTAGGACTCAGCACTTTCACTGCCGTGGCCTGGGTTCAATCCCCAGTCAGGGAACTAAGACCTTGAAAGCTGAACGGTGTGGTCAAAAAAATTACTCTTTAATTTTGCTTGGCAATCCTTGAAAAGTGGAGCAAATAAAATACCCACTGCTCCTTAAGCTCGATTCTTTTCCCAAAAGCAGCAGTGTGAGTATGTAAATGCCGACTAACTTGCCTAATTTCCTGTCTCTACATTTAACACACTGACCAGATTCTAGGCTCCAAATATTCTTTCTTCTCTTACTGCACCTTTATACCCTTCAAGTTCCCCAGACTCTGAGATGAATCCTGACCCCAGCCAGAGGATGTTTAACAAGCTTACTCAGTACTAAAGCTATTGCTATTTCAACCTTCATCTTTACCCTAGTTCTAGTAGACAGACCTCTGCTTGTGGCTAAGATTACTTCCCATAGCTCAGTCTTCAGTCCCCATACTGAGCTCTGCCTATTTTCCTTTATGCTTGTGTCACTTTCTTGATTATTTGCTCAGATCTCCCATTTCCAGGGCTGTCAAGGTGGAAATCGTTGGGAAAAGAAATCAGGAAGCATATAGAGCAGTACCCTGCAGAGCTGAGCTCTCTGAGGAGCCCACTCTGAGATGGAGATTAGCATGTGGCAAGGGAAGAGAGGGGAGCCAGTGGGACAGAGACAGAAGTCCAGTTATTAATTCAGTCTCAAATAAAGCCTGAACTGATCCTGTGGGGAGTTCTGAAAATGAGATTATGCCTTCACAGGTCACTTGGCAGGGCAAGAGGGCCAAACCTTCATACCTCTAGTCCATTAGCCCACTGGATGTGGGCCACCAGCAGGAAGCATGACCTCAGGCAAGGGGTGCGTTTCAGCTCAGACCCAAGGGGATTAATCCAGAGGGCATTTTTCCAGCAGCACTCCTAGCAGCTAGGAGTATAAGTCCTAAAGAGATTTCAGTCAGTCAGTCAGCTCAGTCATGTCCAACTCTTTGCGACTCCATGGACTGCAGCACGCCAGGCTTCCCTGTCCATCACCAACTCCCGGAGCTTACTCAGACTCATGTCCATCGAATCAGTGATGCCATCCAACCATCTCAGCCTCTGTCGTCCCCTTCTTCCACCTTCAGTCTTTCTCAGCATCAGGGTCTTTTCAAATGAGTCAGTTCTTCGCATCAGGTGCCCAAGGTATTGGAGTTTCAGCTTCACCATCAGTCCTTCCAAAGAATACTCAAGATTGATCTCCTTTAGGATGGACTAGTTGGATCTCCTTGCAGTCCAAGGGACTCTCAAGAGTCTTCTCCAACACCACAGTTCAAAAGTATCAATTCTTCAGCACTCAGCTTTCTTTATAGTCCAACTCTCACATCCATACATGAATACTGGAAAAACCATAGCTTTGACTAGACAGACCTTTGTTGGCAAAGTAAGGAAAGAGATTTAGTCTTTCCTAAAGCAGAATGTCTTTCCTAAAGAGAGATCTGGACCAGTATCCCAGTGCCCTCCACCCCTACATCCCGATGATGTGCCATGCAGAGAACATTTTTTTCTAAATCCCACTTCCAGTTTGGAAGTCACTCTGAATCCTGATCCCAAACACAAGAAGGATTAATCCCTTCATGACAAGCAACCAAGGAAGAAGGTAGATAGATAGCACTTAACAGCAGGGAGAGTATTTGAAGAGAATAAAGTGAAAAGAAAGTGAAGCCTACTCTTAGGTAATGAGAAATCCATAGCAGTCATTTCACAGAGCATGCATCATGAAAGAGAAAACACCATGAGAAGAATAGCTTTGAATGGGTAAGGATGGAGAACTTCCTGCAATTGGGAAATTATTGCCTCAACATAGAACATGGGCATAGTCAAAAAACAAGAATAGGACTTCCCTGGAGGTACAGTGGATGGGAACCTGCCTGACAATGCAGGGGACACAGGTTCAATCCCTGGTCCAGGAAGATTCTACACTCAGAGAAACTAAGTCTGATCACCACTACTACTAAGAGCCAGAGAGCCGCAACTACTGAGCCATGTCCTGCAACTACTGAAGCCTGCACACCTGTGCTCCTCAACAAGCGAAGCCACTGCAGTGAAAACCTGTGAAACACAACGAAGAGCAGCCCTGCTCGCTGCAACCAGAGAAAGCTTGCGCACAGCAGTGAAAACCCAAAACAACAACAACAAAAAGAAGAACAAGAATGACAGAAGAGAATGCCAGTCTGTAAAATATGTGAACAGAAATCCATCCTTCTAGCTTCACCAGACTAAGGGTTTTCCTGTTTCCTTAAAAATGAGACAGAGAAAGATAATTTTATAACTTTCCTTCATCCACAAATAATTTGCTACGGCAGATCCACAGTGAACAGGAGAGAAAACTCATATCAGAATCTCCTACTTGTTTTGTATAATTCCTGGTAAATTGAATATAATTTTCTCACTACATGATAGCCAAAGATAGAGTAATTATTGATAAATCCTTTAGTCATTGTTATAGACTGGATGCTTGTGTCCTCCCAAAACTCACATGTTGAAGTTCTAACCCACAATGTGATGATATTAGGAGGAGGGGCTTTTGGAGGTGATTAGATCATGAGGGTGGGGCTCTCAAAAATGGGATTAATGCNTAGAGTAATTATTGATAAATCCTTTAGTCATTGTTATGGACTGGATGCTTGTGTCCTCCCCAAACTCACATGTTGAAGTTCTAACCCACAATGTGATGATATTAGGAGGAGGGGCTTTTGGAGGTGATTAGGTCATGAGGGTGGGGCTCTCAAAAATGGGATTAATGCCTTCAAAAGAGACTGTACAGAGCTCTCTTTTCACTTTCTGGCATGGAGAACACAGAGAAAAGACAGCTGTCTATGAATCAGGATGTTTGTCCCTACCAGACATTGAATCTGCTGGTGCCTTGATCTTGGACTTCTCAGATTCCAGAACTGTGAGAAATAAATGTTTCTTGTCTAAGCCACTTAGTTTATGGTATTTTTGTTTCAGCAGCCTAAACAGACTAAAGCAGCCATCTTGTAAAATTCCTGGGTGAAAGTTTCTTTCCAGTATTATATATATAGTTCTGGTCTGGATCACTCATTGACTTGATAATTATCTCCAGTGTCTATAAAAGATCTCTAGTAAGCTGCCTTGTTACACACAGCATCTTAAAGGGACTCATTCCTCCTTGGGTAGGCTAAATACTACACAAGCAAAAGAGGATGGGCCCAGAAATAAGGTTATAGGAAAGAATCAACAAAAAAATTAATAGAGAAATTAATTTAAAACTTAATAAAAAATTAATACAGTTAACAGAAAGCCCAACATTAGCTATCACACATGACTACAAGCAAACGCACATTACATATAAGGGTGAGGAAACAATCCAGATGCTTGCCACTTGCGGGCTTAGCCAACAACAACAAAAAAGTTAAAAACTAATAAATATTTTAACTCTTAAAAAAATATGTGCCAGGTACCCTGTGCTAGGTGCTGGAGAGAGATCAGAGGATAAAAACAGGCCAAAATCTCTATTCTCACGGAGTTTTCAGTCTAATGAAGCAGGGGGCAGGGGGGCAATAAATAATTTTTTAAAGGAATACGAAGTATGTTGATGGAGATGAGACTAACAGAAAAATCAAGCAGGAGAGAGGGAATGCTGGGGTAGAATCAGAGTTAGTGTCAAACAGGGAAGATCGCACTGAGAAGGTAACACTGAAGCAAAGACCCACAGGAAGTAGAGTAGGGAGCCATTCAAAGGAGGAGTGTTCAGGCAGAGAGAACAACAGGGCGAAGCCAGGGAGGAGGGCCATACCTGTGCGTTGAGAAAAGCCAGAGGGCCGCAGCAGCTCCAGTAGACATTGTATGAAAAGCAAGTGTAGATGAAGCCCAAGAGGCTACTGGGTGGAGAATGTAGACCAGGAATCACAAAGGTGCTTCTAGTGTGCAGCCGGCCTGGAAGTGTAGTCCGTGGACAAGAAGCACTGGTATCACCTATGATCTTATTGGGTTTCCCTAGTGGCTCAGATGGTAAAGAATCTGCCTGCAATGAGGGAGACTGGGGTTCAATTCCTGGGTCAGGAAGATCCCCTGGAGAAGGGAATGGCAACCCACTTCAATATTCTTGCTGGAGAATTCCATGGACAGAGGAGCTTGACAAGCTACAGTCCATAAGGTCACAAGAGTTGGACATGACTTAATAATGAAATCGCCACCACGAGCTTGTTAGAAATGCAGACTCTTGAGCCCTGCCCATGAATCAGAACATAAATTTTTATAGATGATTTTTGTAGAAAATGTTTGAAAGGCACTGGTATAGCAACTTATAGAAAATGCAGGACTTTGGCTACCTTTGAGAGAAAAGAGAAAAAATACTGCAGGGTTTGTGATCCTGGATATACTGACACACACAAAATTGAAATTACACAAAACAACTTAGATTACCATGTGTGATGCAACCTGACTTTTTTCCCCCTATTTCTTTTTTTTTCCCCTCCAGTGGTGATTTAGATCTCATAAACAATCAGTTTGAAAAAAACTATGGTAGAAGATGCTTCAGGAAATGACATCTTCGACTGAGCGAAGTGTAAAGAATTTTGACATGAGCAAGTCTAATGCCTGGGTAAAATGATAAATCCCACTCTATGGACTGAAAAGCATGTGGTCCAGAAACTCAGTTTCCCATATTCCTGGTTAATGCAAATATTCACGTGAAACTCACTTTGGACTTAGACTAATTCAATATCCTAAGACACAATAATTTAGGTTGCTAAAAGATAAAATTAAATATATTTCAAATATAACAAAACAACAGTTAACACATGATAGTCTTTACTATGTGCAAGCATTGTTGTAAAGAACATATATAATATATATAAAGAGTATATGTATGTGTACTCATAAATATACATATATAAAATCTTTAACCTTAAAACAACTCTGAAGCAGATACTGTAGCTATCACCATTTCACAGATGAATAAATCAATAAACAATAAATGTAGTATCTAGTCAATGTGAATTTTCAAAAATGTTATGATCAATTTGTTTGTAGTAGTACAAAGGAAAAAAGCTTGGTGCAATCCCAGATCTCTGACTAAGGCTCTGGCAGAGGCAGGAAGTAAAGGGCCGCAGNAGCCGCAGCAGCTCCAGTAGACATTGTATGAAAAGCAAGTGTAGATGAAGCCCAAGAGGCTACTGGGTGGAGAATGTAGACCAGGAATCACAAAGGTGCTTCTAGTGTGCAGCCGGCCTGGAAGTGTAGTCCGTGGACAAGAAGCATTGGTATCACCTATGATCTTATTGGGTTTCCCTAGTGGCTGAGATGGTAAAGAATCTGCCTGCAATGAGGGAGACTGGGGTTCAATTCCTGGGTCAGGAAGATCCCCTGGAGAAGGGAATGGCAACCCACTTCAATATTCTTGCTGGAGAATTCCATGGACAGAGGAGCTTGACAAGCTACAGTCCATAAGGTCACAAGAGTTGGACATGACTTAATAATGAAATCGCCACCACGAGCTTGTTAGAAATGCAGACTCTTGAGCCCTGCCCATGAATCAGAACATAAATTTTTATAGATGATTTTTGTAGAAAATGTTTGAAAGGCACTGGTATAGCAACTTATAGAAAATGCAGGACTTTGGCTACCTTTGAGAGAAAAGAGAAAAAATACTGCAGGGTTTGTGATCCTGGATATACTGACACACACAAAATTGAAATTACACAAAACAACTTAGATTACCATGTGTGATGCAACCTGACTTTTTTCCCCCTATTTCTTTTTTTTTCCCCTCCAGTGGTGATTTAGATCTCATAAACAATCAGTTTGAAAAAAACTATGGTAGAAGATGCTTCAGGAAATGACATCTTCGACTGAGCGAAGTGTAAAGAATTTTGACATGAGCAAGTCTAATGCCTGGGTAAAATGATAAATCCCACTCTATGGACTGAAAAGCATGTGGTCCAGAAACTCAGTTTCCCATATTCCTGGTTAATGCAAATATTCACGTGAAACTCACTTTGGACTTAGACTAATTCAATATCCTAAGACACAATAATTTAGGTTGCTAAAAGATAAAATTAAATATATTTCAAATATAACAAAACAACAGTTAACACATGATAGTCTTTACTATGTGCAAGCATTGTTGTAAAGAACATATATAATATATATAAAGAGTATATGTATGTGTACTCATAAATATACATATATAAAATCTTTAACCTTAAAACAACTCTGAAGCAGATACTGTAGCTATCACCATTTCACAGATGAATAAATCAATAAACAATAAATGTAGTATCTAGTCAATGTGAATTTTCAAAAATGTTATGATCAATTTGTTTGTAGTAGTACAAAGGAAAAAAGCTTGGTGCAGTCCCAGATCTCTGACTAAGGCTCTGGCAGAGGCAGGAAGTAAAGGGCCGCAGTGTGTCTGGTCTCCTGGTTCCCCTGAGAGTACTGAGGAAAGTCATCTCAAGAGTAAATACATTTTGATTGGCCCCAAGGAGTGCATGGTTGTTGTTCTCTTCACAGGGGCAAGTAGAATCAAGGGAAGTTAGACAATCCATCTTTGCTCTACTTTTAGCTTCCTTTTTAACCCATTACATGCCTTTTGGGTTCTGCACAATAGCTTTCTTATACCTCTGACCAAAGCTGGTTCCCTGTTCACTTTGGCCAGACGTTGGTTACACAACTCCTTTCTGCTTTCACATCAATTAGAAGATTCAATCTTTTGCTTTCCTAATAATCTTTTTTTTCTATACTTGATTGTGAGTTCTTTAAGAAACATAACATACTACTTACTGGGTCTTGTGTGCCTAGGACAGAGGCTAGATTGAAATGTTTCAAAGGAGTTGGATATTCATCTGCTGGGGCAGGCTAAAGCTAGCCCACGAAAGACACTCCCTTTGGATCTAGCAGTCAGACAACTCAATAGTTTAAAACTGGTAGGGGGAGACCTGGGCTGAACTGGGCTGGCATAGTAATTTTTTTAGGAATTTGCTCCCATTTATAAAATGTTGTATCATCAAATCAAATAATCAAATCATATCCAAGTACAGTTGGTCCTCCATACCCATAGGTTCCAAAATAGCAGATTAAACCCACTGTAGAAGGAAAATATTTGGAAAAAAAAATTCCAGAAACTTCCCAAAGCAAAACTTAAATTTGCCACACGCTGGCAACTATTTACATAATATTTACATTGTCTTTATAACTATTTATATAGTTATTACATTCTATTCAGTATTACAAGTAATCCAGAGATGATTTAAAGTATACAGATTGATATGCTAGTTCAGTTCATTTCTCATGTCCGACTCTCTGCGACCCCATGAATTGCAGCACACCAGGCCTCCCTGTCCATCACCAACTCCCGGAGTTCACTCAGACTCACGTCCATCAAGTCTGTGATGCCATCCAGCCATCTCATCCTCGGTTGTCCTCTTCTCTTCCTGCCCCCAATCCCTCCCAGCATCAGAGTCTTTTCCAATGAGTCAACTGTTTGCATGAGGTGGCCAAAGTACTGGAGTTTCAGCTTTAGCATCATTCCTTCCAAAGAAATCCCAGGGCTGATCTCCTTCAGAATGAACTGGTTGGATCTCCTTGCAGTCCATGGGACTCTCAAGAGTCTTCTCCAACACCACAGTTCAAAAGCACCAATTCTTCGG
>SJYW01021468.1:583240-617690 GCA_006410735.1 Raphicerus campestris | reverse complement strand
ATCCATCATTCTAATAAGAGGGAAACTGAGGGCCCTGGTTGTGACTTTCCCAAGGTCACACAGGGAACTAGGACAAGACACACGTCTTCTAAATCCCCACTGTTCTGCTTTTCTGTTGTGCTTTATACTTCATGTTTGAATACAACCAAGATGAGTTTTCTCTTAGGAAACTCTCAGAAGAAGTGTTTCCTAGCCCCACACCCCTTTGCCCTTGTCTAATTTCTGCTTAAGCCCATATCCTCTCTCATTTCCCCTTCTTGGCAGACATGTGGTATCTGCAATGTGGAGAAAGCTAGTGATGCCAGTCCAAAGGACAAAAAGTTCATAGGCTCTTTTAATGGTGGCCCAGAGCACTGCACTGAATTATTGGAGCCACTAGTCACCAAGTGAGCATAGGTACCTGAATAGGAATCATGATATATGGGTACAGAGCCCCACATGATGAACTAAACCAGTGAGTATCACAGCCTAGCCACAGGGTGAACTGGTCTACCTCTGAGGCAGCATTCAGAAGGGAGCTTTAACCAGCAGTGGACTAGGGTGGGCGATATCATCATTAAGATTGGCACCATAACAAAGTGGGCACTGCAACAAGGGTCAAGCAGGACAGTGATACCTGCATTCCAGCATGAAGGGATGGGATAGCATGCATTCTGCTTTCTGCAGTGGTGGCCATCAGTGCGCACGAGGGTACAATCATTTCTCCTAATTCTTGGATTCTGGTCTCCTCCCTGACCCTTCTTTGGAAAGAGAGGAGGCATGTGAAGGATAGGCGAGAGCAGAAAAAAACACTTTAATATTAACAAATAGTGTAGTAAAAACGGGGTATCCACAAACAGAAGGGTGAAATTGGATCCTTATCTCATGCTACATACAAAAGTCAACTCAAAATGGATTAAATACAATGTAAAACTTGAATCCACAAAATTCTGAGAAGAAAACACAGGGAAAACATATTGACATTGGTCTCGGCAATAATTATTTTGGCTATGATACAAAAGCAAAGGAAACAAAAGCAAAAATAGACAAGTGGGACTGCAGAGCAAAGGAAACAATTAACTGAGTAAAAAGGCATCCTGTGGAATGGGAGATAATATTTACAAACCATTTGTCTGATGGAGTTAATATCTAAAACATTTAAGGAAGTCATACAGATCAATAGCAAAAAGTCAAGCAACCCAGTTAAAAAGCAAAGGACCTGAAAAGACTTTGTTTTTAAAGAAAACATACAAATGGCCAACAGATATACGAAAAGGTACTCAATATCACTAATCATCAGGGAAACATAAATCAAAACCACAATGAATTATCACCTCATACCTGTTAGAATTTCTACTAGCAAAGAGACTGAAGATAAATGTTGGTTACGATTTGCAGAAAAGGGAACCCTTGTATACTGTTGGTGGAAATGTTAATTGATATATCTATTATGGAAAACAGTAAGAAGGTTCTTCAAAAAATTAAAACTAGAATTACCATATTGTCTAGGAATTCTACTTTGGGTTATATATCCAAAGGAAATGAGATTTTTGTCTGAAAGAGATATTTACATCTCCATGTTCATTGCCACATTATTTACAAATAGTTAAGAATTGGAAACAGCCCAAATGTTCATCAACAGATGAATGGATGAAGAAAATGTGGTATGTATATTCATGGACTATCATTCAACCTTTAAAAAGAAGGAGATCTTGCCACTTGTGACAACATGGATGAAGGTAAAAGACATCATTCTAGGAAAATAAGCTAGACACAGAAAGACAGATATTTCATGATCTCATTTTTATGTGCAACCTAGAATTGTCAAACTCAGAGAAGCAGAGTAAAATAATGGTTGCCATTATTGGCATACTTGGTGGGAAGGGGGACATGAGAAGATATTGGTCAAAGAGCATAAAATTTCAGTTATACAAGATAAGTAAGTTCTAACGTACAACAATGTGGCTATGGTTAACAATACTGTATTGTATACTTAAAATGTGCGGCTATGGTTAACAATACTGTATTGTATACTTAAAATGTGCTAAGAGGGTCTTAAGTGTTCTCACCGCACAAAAAAGAAAGAAAATGATAACTGTGACTTAGCTATGCTTATTAGCTATACAGTGGTAATGATTTCACATCGAAGAACTCGCCTGCCAATGCAGGAGACATTCAGTTCAGTTCACTTCAGTCACTCAGTCGTGTCTGACTTTGTGATCCCATGAACTACAGCACGCCAGTCCTCCCTGTCCATCACAGCTCCAGGAGCCCACCCAAACCCATGTCCATCGAGGTGATGATGTCATCTAACCATCTCATCCTCTGTCATCCCCTTCTCCTCCTACCCCCAATCCCTGCCAGCATCAGGGTCTTTTCCAATGAGTCAGCTCTTCACATCAGGTAGCCAAAGTATTGGAGTTTCAGCCTCAACATCAGTCCTTCCAATGAACATCCAGGACTGATATCCTTTAGGATGGACTGGTTGGATCTCCTTGCAGTACAAGGGACTCTCAAGAGTCTTCTCCAACACCACAGTTCAAAAACATCAATTCTTTGGTGTTCAGCCTTCTTCACAGTCCAACTCTCACATCCATACATGACCACTGGAAAAACTCTGACTAGATGAAGCTTTGTTGGCAAAGTAATGTCTCTACTTTTCAATATGCTATCTAGGTTGGTCATAACTTTTCTTCCAAGAAATAAGTGTCTATTATTAATTTCATGGCTACAATCACCATCTGCAGTGGTTTTGGAGCCCAGAAAAATAAAGTCAGCCACTGTTTCCACTGTTTCCCCATCTATCTGCCATGAAGTGATGGGACTGGATGCCATGATCTTAGTTTTCTGAATGTTGAGTTTTAAGCCAACTTTTTCACTCTCCTCTTTCACTTTCCTCAAGAGGCTCTTTAGTTCCTCTTCTCTTTCTGCCATAAGGGTGATGTCATCTGCATATCTGAGGTGATTGAGATTTCTCCAGGCAATCTTGATTCCAGTTTGTGCTTCTTCCAGCCCAGTGTTTCTCATGATGTACTCTGCATAGAAGTTAAATAAGCAGGGTGACAGTATACAGTCTTGACACGATCCTTTTCCTATTTGGAACCAGTCTGTTGTTCCATGTTCAGTTCTAACTGTTGCTTCCTGACCTGCATACAGGTTAGAGACTTAGGTTTGATCCCTGGGTCAGGAAGATGCCCTGGAGACTGAAGTGGCAGCCCACTCCAGTATTCTTGCCTGGAGAATCCCATGGACAGAGGATCCTAGCAGGCTATAGTCCATAGGGTCTCAAAGAGTTGGACACAACTAAAGAGACTTAGCACGCACACACACATGTGTCAACATTTCATTGTATACCTTAAGAACAAGAAGTCTTAAAAACTTAGAAATTCTTTTTAACTGAATAAAAATGAAAACACAATATATCAGAATTTGTAGAATTAAGCAAATTGCTTTTTTTAGTTATAAATGCCTATATGTTAGAAAATGGATTAAGAATTTGATTAATATTTGGCAGAAAAGCAAAACTAAAGAGTTACTAAACTAACAAATTTTTATCAATTATGCCTATAATCACAGAAATGCAAACAAACACATATGTTATATATCACTTATTCCACATGAGAAAAAAATGTAGACAATACAAAATGTTAGTCAGAATGTTGGGATTTGGTGGCTGTGCTATTTGCACAATGCGTTTGGAGCAGTTTCATAAAATTGCAAAAGCTGAAAATCTACTTGTAGATATATGACCTATTGAGGCACTTCCATAGGTAATAAAGCCAGGGTAAAATGTTTATTTAACACTGAAACTGTGAAAAATGAAAGACCTCTTGAAGTTTTGGATTAATGGTTAATTTAAAATACAGAATGAATTATATAATGCATGATATGTTCACNCAAAGGCTTTGGCATAGTCAATAAAGCAGAAGTAGATGCTTTTCTGGAACTCTTGCTTTTTTGATGATCCAGCAGATGTTGGCAATTTGATCTCTGGTTCCTCTGCCTTTTCTAAAATCAGCTTCAACATCTGGAAGTTCACAGTTCACACTGTTGAAGCCTGGCTTGGAGAATTTTGAACATTACTTTGCTAGTGAGTGAGATGAGTGCAATTGTGCGGTAGTTTGAGCATTCTTTGGCATTGTCTTTCTTTGAGATTGGAATGAACACTGACCTTTTCCAGTTTAGTGGCCACTGCTGGGTTTTCCAAGTTTGCTGGCATATTGAGTGCAGCACTTTCACAGCATCATCTTTCAGGATTTAAAATAGTTCAACTGGAATTTCATCACCTCCACTAGCTTTGTTTGTAGTGATGCTTGCTAAGGCCCACTTGACTCCACATGCCAGGATGTCTGGTTCTAGGTGAGTGATCACACCATCGTGGTTATCTGGGTCGTGAAGATCTTTTTTTGTATAGTTCTTCTGTGTATTCTTGCCACCTTTTCTTAGTATTCTGCTTCTGTTGGGTCCACACCATTCCCGCCCTTGATTGTACCCATCTTTGCATGAAATGTTCCCTTGGTATCTCTAATTTTCTTGAAGAGATCTCTAGTCTTTCCCATTCTATTGTTTTCCTCTATTTCTTTGCATTGATCACTAAGGAAGGCTTTCTTGTCTCTCCTTGCTATTCTTTGAAACTCTGCATTCAAATAGTTATACCTTTCCTTTTATCCTTTGCTTTTCACTTCTCTTCTTTTCATAGCTATTTATAAGGCCTCCTCAGACAACGTTTTTGCATTTCTTTTTCTTGGGAATGGTCTTGATCACTGCCTCCTGTACGTGAATCTTTGTCCATAGTTCTTCAGGCACTCTGTCTATTATATCTAATCCCTTGAATCTGTTTGTCTCTTCCATTGTAAAGGATTTGATTTAGGTCATACCCGAATGGTTTAGTGGTTTTCCCTACTTTCTTCAGTTTAAGTCTGAATTTGGCAATAAGGAGTTCATGATCTGAGCCACAGTCAGCTCCCGGTCTTGTTTTTGCTGACTGTATAGAAGTTCTCCATCTTTGGCTGCAAGAATACAATCAAGCTGATTTCAGTATTGACTATCTGATGATGTCCATGTGTAGAGTCTTCTCCTGTATTGTTGGAAGAGGATGTTTGCTATGACCAGTGTGTTTTCTTGGCAAAACTCTATTAGCCTCTGCCCTGCTTCATTTTGTACTCCAAGGCCAAATTTACCTGTTACTCCAGGTTTCCCTTGACTTCCTACTTTTGCATTCCAGTTCTTTATAATGAAAAGGATGTCTTTTTGGGGGTGCCAGTTCTATAATATCTTGTAGGTCTTCATAAAACTGTTTAAATTCAGCTTTTTCAGTACTACTGGTTGAGGCATAGACTTGGATTACTTGATATTGAATGGTTTGCCTTGGAAACAAACAGAGATCATTCTGTCTTTTCTGAGATTGCATTCAAGCACTGCATTTTGGACTCTTCCATTGACTATAAGGGCTACTCCATTTCTTCTAAGGGATTCTTACCCATAGTAGTAGAAATAATTGTCATCTGAGTTAAATTTACCATTCCAGTCCATTTTAGTTCACTAATTTTAAAATATCGATGTTCACTCTTGCCATCTCATCTTTGACCACTTCCAATTTACCTTGATTCATGGACCTAATATTCCAGGTTCCTATACAATATTGTTCTTTACAGCATCGGACTTTACTTTCATCACCAGTCACATACACAACTGGGTGTTGTTTTTGCTTTGGCTCCATCTCTTTATTCTTTCTGGAGTTATTTCTCCACTGTTCTCCAGTAATATATTGGGCACCTACTGACCTGGGGAGTTAATCATTCAGTTTCCTATCTTTTTGCCTTTTCATACTGTTCATGGGTTCTCAAAGCAAGAATACTGAAGTGGCGTGCCATTCCCTTCTCCAGTGGGCCACGTTTTGTCAGAACTCTCCACCATGACCCATCCGTCTTTGGTGGCCCTACATGGCATGGTAACTCAGCTAGTAAAGAATCCCCTTACAATGTGGGAGTTCAGTTTAGTTCAGTTCAGTGGCTCAGTCATCTCTGACTCTTTGCGAACCCATGGACTGCAACACACCAGGCTTCCCTGTGCATCACCAACTCCTGGAGTTTACTCAAACTTATGTCAAGCCAGTGATGCCATCCAACAATCACCTCCTCTGTTGTCCCCTTCTCCTCCCTCCTTCAATCTTTCCCAGCATCAGAATCTTTTCAAATGAGTTGGTTCTTCCCATCAGGTGGCCAAGGTATTGGAGTTTCAGCGTCAGCATCACTTCTTCCAATGAATGTTCAGGATTGATTTCCTTTAGGATGGACTGGTTGGGCCTCCTTGCAGCCCAAGGGACTCCCAAGAGTCCTCTCCAACACCACAGTTCAAAAGCATCAGTTCTTCAGTGCTGAGCTTTCTTTATAGTCCAACTCTCACATCCATACATGACTACTTGTGAAACCATAGCTTTGACTAGAGGAATGTTGGCAAAGGAATGTCTTTGCTTTTTAATATGCTGTCTAGGTTGGTCATAACTTTCCTTCCAAGGAGTAAGCATCTTTTAATTTCATGGCTGTAGTCACCATCGGCAGTGATTTTGGAGCCCAAAAATAAAGTCTGTAACTGTTTCCCCATCTATTTGCCATGAAGTGATGGGATCAGATGCCACTATCTTAGTTTTTTGAATGCTGAGTTTTAAGCCAAAATTTTCACTCTCTTTTAGTATAGATTTTGAAAAAGCCACAGATAAAAGATACATTCATTTCCTAATAGTTGATAATAACTAGTGGTTTTCCCAGGTGGTGCTAGTGGTAAAGAAACTGCTTGTCATGCAGGAGATGTAAGCAATGTGGGTTCACTCCCTGGGTTGGGAAGATCTCCTGGAGGAAGAAATGGCGACTCACTCAAGTATTTCTTGCCTGGAGAATCCCATGGACAGAAGAGCCTGGCTCACTATAGTCCATAGGTCAAAAAGGATTGGACACAACTGAAGTGACTTAGCATGCATGCACACAACAATTACTAGTAAGAGAAACCTAGTATCTTCTAATATTTTTGTCTTATTCTGGTCTTATGATTTCTTGAAATAGATACATTATTGGAAGGAAGAGCTCATGGGCAAATGTCACATTTTTCTTTATTCACCTAATTAAACTTGAGCTTTTGCTTAGGTTAAGATTAATTTTCCTATTATGCTAATGTATAGCAAATGCCTTTAGTCTTTTATGGTAATAAAGATGCTTTTGAAATTTTTAAGAATTGGGAAACTATTTCAGATAAGTCATCATGTGCGTAAAGATTAGTTTACTCATGTGAAATGTTTAGTCATCAGAAAATACTGATTTAAATAAAACCATTTCACAATTAAGTAATATTTTTGTTATGGACATTGATTTCTTCTAAGAAATAAAGTACCTGTCTACATGAAGAAAAAATAAAATACTGGTAACAAATGTTGATTGGGTCCAGCTAAGTAAGCAGCATCTTTGGTTTTACAGATATTGTTAACTGTCTTTAACTCTATTTCAGTGTCTGTAATGAAACCTTGCAATTGGAATAATAGCCTTATTCCTGAGACTAATAAATATTTTTCAGCTCCTCTGTCCTAAATTCTCTGCCTGATAATAATCCTTTTCAAGGGAAAAGAGAACATAATAAGTGATAAATCTATACCAAAACATTGCTTTTATCTGAAAAGTCCACACACCATCTACTTCTCGTAAACCTGGAAGCTAGAGAAAATCAAAGACATTAAAACCTTTTAATATGATAATCAATGGCAGTGTATTTAGGATCTTGTTATATTTTATAAAGATTTTCTTTTATATCACAACGTCCAATTTAGTTTTCCTGATTTCTCACAACTGAGCTAAACACTTGTGGGATTTTTTTAACATTTATCTGCTCATTTAGACCATGAGCCTTTTGAGAGCAAGGACCGACTTTATTCCCAGTGCTTATCAAATAATCTGCACTAAATAAATAAACATTTCCAACCTGCACTACTACCTAAAGTAAGGAATTTTTAAATTTTACTGTCTTCATCTTAGTTACTCAAAAACATTTTCAAACTTCTAGGGATGCCCCTTCGGCTTATCCTAGCATTCGCTGAGTAGAATACGTCTCTTTGTCTACACCTTTCATGGCTGTCTGGATTTCGATCATGCCCTCGGATCTCTACCTTTCACATCAGTGAGTCCCAATGCAGGCTGTCCCCCAAAGCAATTTCCTACTGTCCTCATCAGTTTGCTTGGTTGAAGGATGGCAGCCACTATCATCCTTCTGAGATGGTAGGTTTCCCAGGTGACATAGTGGTCACCTTCCTACCAATGCAGGAGATGCAAGAGATGTGGAATCAATCCTGGGTCAGGAAGATCCCTTGGAGTAGGAAATGGCAACTCAAACCAGTATTCTTGCCTGGAAAATGCCACGGACAGAGGAGTTTGGCCAACTACAATCTCTGGGGCAGCAAAGAGTCGTACATAACTGAGCACACCACCATATACAATACCACAGATGGTGATAATAATCTCCTAATTGTATTTGTTCATGATGCTCCCACCATTTAAGTAATTTTCTACCCACTGGGATTTTAAAAAGTGGTGGTAATGAGATAGTACAGTTCAGGTCAGTCTCTCAGTCGTGTCCGACTCTTTGTGACCCCATCAATCCCAGCATGCCAGGCCTTCCTATCCATCAGCAACTCCTGGAGTTCACCCAAACTCATGTGCATCAAGTTGGTGATGCCATCCAGCCATATCATCCTCTGTTGTCCCCTTCTCCTCCTGCCCCTAATCCCTCCCAGCATCAGGGTCTTTTCCCATGAGTCAACTCTTCACATGAGGTGGCCAAACTATTGGAGTTTTAGCCTGCAGGAGAGATAAGAAAGGCTTCCTCAGCAATCAGTGCAAGGAAATAGAGGAAAACAACAGAATGGGGAAGACTAGAGATCTCTTCAAGAAAATTAGAGATACCAAGGGAACATTTCATGCAAAGATGGGCTCAATAAAGGACAAAAATGGTATGGACCTAACAGAAGCAGAGGATATTAAGAAGAGGTGGCAAGAATACACAGAACTATACAAAAATGATCATCATGACCCAGATAATCAGGATGGTGTGATCACTCATCTAGAGCCAGACATCCCGGAATGTGAAGTCAAGTGGGTCTTAGAAACCATCACTACGAATAAAGCTAGTGGAGGTGGTGGAATTCCAGTGGAGCTATTTCAAATCCTGAAAGATGATGCTGTGAAAGTGCTGCACTCAATATGCCAGCAAATTTGGAAAACTCAGCAGTGGCCACAGGACTGGAAAAGGTTAGTTTTCATTCCAATTCCAAAAAAAGGCAATGCCAAAGAATGCTCAAACTACCACACAATGGCACTCGTCTCACACACTAGCAAAGTAATGCTCAAAATTCTCCAATATGTGAATTCTTCAGCAATACGGGAACCGTGAACTTCCCAGATATTGAAGCTGGTTTTAGAAAAGGCAGAGGAACCAGAGATCAAATTGCAAACATCCGCTAGATCGTGGAAAAAGCAAGAGAGTTCCAGAAAAACATCTATTTCTTCTTTATTGACTATTCCAAAGCCTTTGACTGTGTGGATCACAATAAACTGTGGAAAATTCTGAAAGAAATAGTACAGGACTCAGTGAAATGCTGGCTTAGAATTCCTCTTTTCAAACCTCTAGACTATAATCTTTTCTCTTTTACCTCTTCTTCAGCTTCTTCTTCTATAACACAGCCCCTAAAGTGCAGAAGGCAAGTTACTTTGAATGTGAAAATGATTGTCCTGCAGTTTTCTCAGGGTGGACATTCTTAGTAAACTCACTGTGGGCATGTGTTTCACTCTCAGTGTTAATAACTCCCTGAAGCTCTGTGCTCTTAATGCCAGTACCCACTGTTTAATGTATATCCCAGCAAGCAACAAAGACCTTAAGACTTTCCATATCCCTTTTTCTCCTGTCTTCTCTTCCAGTGTTGTAAACCTCTTTGCCTTACGGGTCCAGTCCAGGACTAACAAAGTACCATATTCCATACATACAAATATAGCACAGATAATCATAGACATTATCCCATTTTTCACATTAGCTTAGCAAATAATAATATGTATATAGGAACTCTATAGGTATGACTCTTAGTTTTAGATTGTCTGTCTGATTAATCCTTTATCTATACATTTATTCTAAAGCTTATGGTATTCCTCCCAGGTACTTTGAGATAAAGAGCAGTAGATCTCAAGTCTTCCTTTCTGTTCCATGATTAAAACAATTCTCTTTAGAGCTAGATTTCTTATCCCAGCTTGAGTAGCTCCCTTGTCCTGGATAGAGATGTTGTCTGTCTTGGACATCTGTCATCCTGAAAGCAAGGTAATTCATTCATGTCTGTCTTCAACTTCTGTCTGTCATGTTGCTTGTGTTTTTAGCCCCCACTGTATCTCTAAAACAACTCATATTTCTTTTCATTATTAAACTTCTTTTTCCAGAGTTATCCTCCATAGCCTATAATCTTTCTTAAATGCAAAATATAATCTCCCTTCATCGCATTTCATTACCAAATTTATAATTGCAAAATATTTTACTTTTCATGTTACTGTTCTTTTATTCTTTCAAGAGGAGGCACTGTCAAGTGATCATAAGTACCTAAAATTGCTCATAGTGTTCCTTGTAAGGGCACATGATAAATAGATTAAGATATTGCTTGGCAGTTGAATTTTACATGCTTCATGACAATGCTGGTCCAATCTTAAACACATTGGTCTAATTTAAAAAAGAAAACCCAAGCCAAATCTAATTAATAATACATTCTAGATTATTTGGAAAACATAGTTAATTTCACCAGCCAGAAAGAATTTACCTTTTTCCTTTCAATTTTTATACACATAAATTTAAACCAATCTATTAAAATGTGATCTGTAATACACATAGAGAATTAAAATAATCAAGTGTTTCTATAAAATGTATATATAAAAATGTAATCAGAAACTATTTCCAATATTTGTTTGTTTATTCTGATGTATCTTTTCCTCATCTTTAAATAGTTGTTTGGTTTTCTAGACTGGCCAGCAAATATTTATTTAATCTATAAAGTTACTGAAATGCTCTCCATCTTTAACAATGGTGAAATATTGTATCACAATTTTAGTGATTAAACAAAAGTGAAATGTAATAAAAACAAAATTAAAATATTTATCTTAAATATTGAGAATTGACACAAAGTATATTTGATTTTCAGTTGAATGAATATCAAGAGATAGTTGAAAAATTTTATAGATATATGGGGCTTTTACAAAATTTTTTTGAATGATGGCACTAGTTATTAGGTTTATTTCATTCCAAAATTCCTTTTCGTCAATGGAGGCATATTATTGACACTAGTTAACACTAGTTAAGTATCGGTTGATATACTGGATATGGAAATGTTAGGTGAGGTCTTAAATACTGAAATATATATAATACTCAAGTTATGAATACTCACCTGGAAAAGTCCCATGCTGGTAAATGGTTCTTTTACACTTCAGCTTCCTTCTTCACTGAATTGCCGCTCTGGGGAGCAACCTTGCTATGCAAGCTGATAGCACCACCTGCTGTCTAGCACCCACAGCCCATGCACAGGGATTTTCTTATCTTCTCTCAGGGTCATTACAGCCCTTTTAGTGCTGGAGTCCTTATCTTTCACTACTGAGAATGAATTTATTTGACTGAAACAATTATCCACACAATCCTCTTAAACACTTTCTTTAAACCTCCCTATGGAGGGATTCTCTGGTGGCTCAGAAAGTAAAGCATCTGCCCACAATACAGGAAATCTGGTTTCAACCCCTGGTCGGGAAGATCCCCTGGAGAAGGAAATGGTAACCCACTCCACTCTTCTTGCCTAGAAAATCCCACGGAAGGAGGAGCCTGGTGGGCTACACCCCATGGGCTCACAAAGGATCAAACATGACTGAGCAACTTCATGGAGGTTTCCCTAGTTAGTTACTTACTTCAGTTAGATCTCATTCTTTCACTTACTTTCTTTCTTTAATTACCATGTTTCTGCTTTGCTTATTCTAGTCTCCCTTTCTGGAGATCTCTTTTCCTCAGATCATGAATTCCTTATTGCCAAATTCAAACCTAAACTGAATAAAGTAGGAAAAACCACTAAATCATTCGGATACGACATAATCAAATCGCTTACAATTATACAGTGGAAGTAACAAACAGGATTAGATATGACAGACAGAGTGCCTGAAAACTATGGATGGAGGTTTGTGACATTGTACAGGAGGCAGTGATCAAGACCATCCTCAAGAAAAAGAAATGCAAAGAGGCAAAATGGTTGTCTGAGGAAGCCTTATAAATAGCTAAGAAAAGAGCAGAAGTAAAAAGCAAAGGAGAAAAGGAAAGATATAACTATTTGAATGCAGAGTTCCAAAGAATAGCAAGGAGAGACAAGAAGCCTTCCTTAGTGATCAATGCAAAGAAATAGAGGAAAACAATAGAATGGTAAAGACTAGAGATCTCTTCAAGAAAATTAGAGATACCAAGGGAACATTTCATGCAAAGATGGGTACAATCAAGGGCAGAAATGGTGTGGACCCAGCAGAAGCAGAATACTAAGAAAAGGTGGCAAGAATATACAGAAGAATCTTCATGACCCAGATAACCATGATGGTGTGATCACTCACCTAGAACCAGATATCCTGGCATGTGGAGTCAAGTGGGCCTTAGCAAGCATCACTACAAACAAAGCTAGTGGAGGTGATGAAATTCCAGTTGAACTATTTCAAATCCTGAAAGATGATGCTGTGAAAGTGCTGCACTCAATATGCCAGCAAATTTGGGAAACCCAGCAGTGGCCACAGGACTGGAAAAGGTCAGTGTTCATTCCAATCTCAAAGAAAGGCAATGCCAAAGAATACTCAAACTACCGCACAATTGCACTCATCTCACACGCTAGCAAAGTAATGCTCAAAATTCTCTAAGCCTGGCTTCAACAGTATGTGAACCGTGAACTTCCAGATGTTCAAGCTGGACTTAGAAAAGGCAAAGGAACCAGAGGTCAAATTGCCATCATCATTTGGATCATGGAAAAAGCAAGAGAGTTCCAGAAAAACATCTACTTCTGCTTTATTGACTATGCCAAAGCCTTTGATTGTGTGGATCACAACAAACTGTGGAAAATCTTAAAGAGATGGGAATACCAGACCACCTGACTTGGCTCTTGAGAAATCTGTATTCAGGTCAAGACACAACAGTTAGAACTAGACTTGGAACAACAAACTGCTTTCAAATCGGGAAAGGAGTACNTCTTAAAGAGATGGGAATACCAGACCACCTGACTTGGCTCTTGAGAAATCTGTATTCAGGTCAAGACACAACAGTTAGAACTAGACTTGGAACAACAAACTGCTTTCAAATCGGGAAAGGAGTACATCAGGGCTGTATATTTTCACCTTGCTTAACTTCTATGCAGAGTTCATGATGAGAAACGCTGGACTGGAAGAAACACAAGCTGGAATCAAGATTGCCTGGAGAAATATCAATAACATGACACCATACTTATGGCAGAAAGTGAAGAAGAACGAAAGAGCCTCTTGATGAAGGTGAAACAGAAGAGTGAAAAAGTTGGCTTAAAACTCAACATTCAGAAAACCAAGATCATGGCCTCTGGTCCCATCACTTCATGGAAAATAAATGGGTAAACAATGGAAACAGTGACAAAATATTTTGGTTGGTGGGGGGGCTCCAAAATCACTGCAGATGGTGACTGCAGCCATAAAATTAAAAGATGCTTGCTCTTTGGAAGAAAAGTTATGACCAACCTAGAAAGAAAGAAAGTGAAGTCTCTCAGTCATGTCAGACTCTTTGCAATGCCCCATGGACTGTAGCCTATCATGCTCCTCCGTCCATGGGATTTTCCAGGCAAGAGTACTGGAGTGGGTTGCTATTTCCTTTTCCAATGACCAACTTAGATAGCATATTAAAAAGCAGAGACATTACTTTCCAACAAAGTCCTAGTCAAGGCTATGGTTTTTCCAGTAGTCATATATGGATGTGAGAGTTGGACTATAAAGAAAGCTCAGTGCTAAAAAATTGACGCTTTTGAACTGTGGTGTTGGAGAAGACTCTTGAGAGTTCCTTGGACTTCAAGGAGATCCAACCAGTCAATCATAAGGAAATCAGTCCTGGATATTCATTGAAAGGAATGATGCTGAAGCTGAAACTCCAATACTTTGGCCACCTGATACAAAGAACTGACTCACTGGAAAAAACCCTGATGCTAGGAAAGACTGAAGGCAGGAGGAGAAGGGGACAGCAGAGGATGAGATGGTTAGATGGCAACACCGACTCAGTGGACATGAGTTTGAGTATAAGCTCTGGCAGTTGCTGATGGACAGGGAGTCCTGGTGTGCTGCAGTCCAGGGGGTCTCAGAGTCAGACACGACTGAGAGACTGAACTGAATTGAACTGAGTCTTCCTTCCTGTTTTCTAAGAGGTGGTTATGTATCTAGTATTTGCATCTAGTGTTTGACAATAGAGGAGAAAGGATGGTTTGAAAGACTGTGAAATTGAGAGGCTGTTGTTAAGCACCACCGATGTACTGAGCAGTGTAGATGACAGGAACAGAGCTATTAAGCACCAACTGACATCCCAATGTGAGTCAAAGGGTCTCGTTGGCAACTTTTAAAGAGATCCTCGGCACTGGCAACCAGAGGGCAGATTAAGCTGAAAACCAGGCACATACCTTAATTCACAGTGGCAGAACGTCAGAGAAGGTGGATTCTCAGCCTGGGCAAGGGCCCACAGTCAAAATCAGGGCCCTAATAAGAAAGGAGTGAGACTGTGAAGCTTGGGATGCAGACACCTGTTTGGACGGTCAGTCCACTCAAGGTGGTTGTTTTGTTCTCTGTACATCCGCTGCATCACCTGCACCCTAACTCACATGACCGACCTTCCTACATCCTTGCCCCCAGTCCCAGCTAGTGAGTGTTCTTATCCCAGGCATGGTGAGGGGCACACCCCTCTGCGAGGACCTTGATCACTCAGTTGCCCCTGAACACCCTCTGGCCCTACAGAGGTGACCCTCTGTCTTGTTGGAAGACAGGAAAAATTTCTCTTTGCTTAAAAACCTGTATAGAAGCTTCAGATTAGTCAAGTATCTTATAAAATAACACTGGCCCTGCTCAGAATTCATCTTATCTCTCTCTTACCAGCTAATTCTAGACTCAAATTTTAGTATGACCCACCTGTGGAAATGCAGGTTCTATTAAGGGAGAAATATATGGCAAAGGATCTGGTTGACATTTACCAGCAGGAATCCAGGGAATAAGCCTGGAAGCAGATCGCAAGGGTGCTGGATCAAGAGGATGGAATATGAAGCTGGAAAAGGAGAGCTTACCAATATGGTGGTAGTATGGTCCAGGGATACAGGATTTAAACACACTGGCAGGAGCCTTGGAATGACTCTCAGAAGCTTGGCTATCCTATTTCTGTTACATTAATCACATTTTAATCTCACTTGCCTCATCTATAAAGTAGAGGACTTGACATTGTAATTCAACTGTACTTAAAGGCAGAAACCTCCCATAACACTGAAATTCAACTATACTTCAACTAAAAAGAAAATTTCTTAAAAAAAAGAAAAATAGAGGACTTGAACAGTGCTTACTAATCAATTGTTTCAGCAAATATTTACTAGCTTTTCAACATATACTAAGTAGGAACTTTTCGATGTTCCTCAAGATAGACATAGCTCTTTACCTCCTGGAGCTTAGTGGGAGAGACAGATAGTAATCAAGTAAACAAAACAATTAAGTAATTCAGATTGCAACAACCTCTCTGAAGGAAATAAGATATTGTAATAGTGACTAGTGGAAGGGAGGGCCCAATTTAGCTAAGGTGATAAGGAAGGGCCTCTCTTAGGAGGTGTTATTAAGCTTACAACTAAAAGATAAGAAATCAGCCATGTAAACAGTTTGAGTAAAAGGTTTCAGGTCAAAGGGGAATGGAAACAAAGGCCTTAAGGTGGGAAGGGGATTGGTACCGTGCTGTGCTCAGTTGCTTCAGTTGTGTTTGACTCTTTGCAACCTATGTACTGTATGGAGCCCACCAGGCTCTTCTGTTCATGTTCTGGATTGTCTTACAGAAACTGATCAAAGGTTCGGTTCAGTTCAGTCGCTCAGTCGTCTCCGACTCTTTGCGACCCCATGAATTGCAGCACCACAGGCCTCCCTGTCCATCACCAACTCCCGGAGTTCACTCAGATTCACGTCCATCGAGTCCGTGATGCCATCCAGCCATCTCGTCCTCTGTCGCCCTCTTCTCCTCCTGCCCCTAATCCCTCCCAGCATCAAAGTCTTTTCCAATGAGTCAACTCTTCGCATGAGGTGGTCAAAGTACTGGAGTTTCAGCTTTAGCATCATTCCCTCCAAAGAACTCCCAGGGTTGATCTCCTTCAGAATGGACTGGTTGGATCTCCTTGCAGTCCAAGGGACTCTCAAGCATCTCCTCCAATACCACAGTTCAAAAGCATCAATTCTTCAGCACTCATCCTTCTTCACAGTCCAACTCTCACATCCATACATGACTACTGGAAAAACAATAGCTTTGACTAGATGGACCTTAGTCGGCAGAGTAATGTCTCTGCTTTTGAATATACTATCTAGGTTGGTCGTAACTTTTCTTCCAAGGAGTAAGCGTCTTCTAATTTCATGGCTACAGTCACCATCTGCAGTGATTTTGGGGCTCCCAAAAATAAAGTCTGACATTGTTTCCCCTGTTTCCCTATCTATTTCCCATGAAGTGATGGGACCAGATGCCATGATCTTTGTTTTCTGAATGTTGAGCTTTAAGCCAACTTTTTCACTCTCCTCTTTCACTTTCATCAAGAAGCTTTTTAGTTCCTCTTCATTTTCTGCCATAAGGGTGGTGTCATCTGCATATCTGAGGTTATTGATATTTCTCCAGGCAATCTTGATTCCAGCTTGTGTTTCTTCCAGTCCAGTGTTTCTCATGATGTACTCTGCATAGAAGTTAAATAAGTAGGGTGACAATATACAGCCTCGATGCACTCCTTTTCCTATTTGGAACCAGTCTGTTGTTCCATGTCTAGTTCTAACTGTTGTTTTCTGACCTGTATACAGATTTCTTAGAGATACACTATGTTCCCTTACTGTTGTTTTGCTGCTTAGGTTTTGGACCTCTACTTAACATCAGAAAAAAAGTGAAAAAATGTCTAGGCAAAACTACCTTTGATGTATACTACAAATAAAATAGTTTCCCAGGTGGTGCTAGTGGTAAAGAATCCACCTGCCAAAGCAGGAGACATAAGAGACATGGGTTTGATCCCTAAGTTAGGAAGGTCCCCCGGAGGAGAACATGGTAACCCACTCCAGTATTCCTGCCTAGAGAATCCTGTAGACAGAGGATCTTAGGGGGCAACAGTTCATAGAGTCCCAAAGAGTTGGACATGACTGAACCAACTTAGCATGCAGGCACGCACAGATAAAATAATTTAAATAATTAAAAGTTACTAATATGAACTTGCATTGTTATTTTTGGATATAAACAATAACATTAGATTTCATTTATTTATCCTGCTAAATACCATGTACTTTATAAATATTCCTTAACTTTAATTTTTCCAACAATCCTTCAAGATGGCTACTATTATCCCATTTATAAAGGAGGAAACCAAAGCCTAAAGAAGTTAAATAACTTGACTGAGGTCACTTAGTACCAGCAAGAGGATTTTTTCCCTAGTGTGCTATGCTTAGTTGCTTCAGTTGTGTTTGACTCTTCACAACCCTATGGACTGTAGCCCACCGGGCTCTTCTGTTCATGGAATTCTCCAGGCAAAAATACTGGAGTCGGTTGCCAAGCCCTCCTCCAGGGGGTCTTCCTGACCCAGAGATTGAACCCTGTCTCCTGTGCCTCCTGCATTGTAGCAAATTCTTCACCACTAAGCCACCAAGAAGTCCTTTTTTCTACTTCTTGCACCAAAAGCCTACTCCAGCAGACCTGATCGTGTATTTCCAAATACAAAATCCAAAGACCTTTATTTTAATTTAAAGCTTTGGCCCTGAAATATAGCATATTACTTTATGACAGAGGAAAATAAGAGCTTTTCTTTGATGGATACAATGAACACCAAGTTAACTTTTCTAGTTTGCATCTAACAGTTCTCATCTTAAGACAATAGGATACTATTTCAACAAATTAGCCCAGGTCAATATGGGGCTTCCCTGGTGGTGCAGAGGTTAAAGCGTCTGCC
Organism: Raphicerus campestris; assembly: GCA_006410735.1. Lineage (NCBI taxonomy): Eukaryota > Metazoa > Chordata > Mammalia > Artiodactyla > Bovidae > Raphicerus > Raphicerus campestris. The sequence goes on along the minus strand of SJYW01021468.1, from coordinate 599,479 downwards.
TGCAATGTGGGAGACCTGGTTTCGATCCCTGGGTCGGGAAGATNACTAACAAAGATAAAGGGGGAAATTGACAGTAACACAATAATAGTGGGAGACTTTAATACCCCACTTTCATCAATGGACAGATCATCCAGACAGAAACACAGGCCTTAAATGATACTTTAGACAAGTTGAACTTTTGATATTTATAGAGCATTGCATCCAAAATCAGCTGACTACACATTTTTCTCACCTGCACACAACATTCCCAAGGATTGACCACATGCTGGGCCACAAGGCAAACCTTGTTAAATTTAAGAAAATCAAAATCATATCAAGCATCTTTTCTGATCACAATGCTATGAGATTAGAAATAAACTACAAGAAAANGCGACTTCACTTCACAATATGGATGGCAGGGCTAAAATAATTCAACTAGGTTTAAAAGCTAAATTCAGTAAATAAAGGAGCAAGAATACACAACAACAACAATAATAAAGATAAGTAACTGAAGGAGTGGCAGGCGCCATGTCGGGCAGTGAAGGTGGCAAGAAGAAGCCCCTGAAGCAGTCCAAGAAGCAAGCCAAGGAGATGGACGAGGAAGATAAGGCATTCAAACAGAAGCAGAAGGAGGAGCAGAAGAAACTCAAAGCAAAGGCTGCAGGGAAAGGGCCCCTGGCCACTGGTAGAATTAAGAAATCTAGCAAAAAGTAAGCTGTTCCTTGTGCCTGAGGCAATGATGACCCTTAGTTCCATTCCTGTTTAAACACCTGGATTCCCTGCCATAATATCTGTTGCCACCTATAGCTAGAATGAAGTGTTGTCTTGGAACCTATTGTATATTTAAGAATAAACTTTTATAATAAAATAAAATAAAGATAAGTAAGCAATAGCCTGTTAAATATTTAAATTTTTAATGATTATGTCTGAAGAAACTCCTCAGTGCTTTATAATCTGAAGGGCTGTTGCTAGCGACTGAGGGAGCTCTGGAATGCACTAAAGAAGAATTTACAAATTAAACTTATATTTTAAGGGCCAATCCAAAAGCTATAAATCCAGTAGCTAAAATTCAGATATGTATAGACATATAAACAAGTGAACTTCGCACTATTGCTGAGCTTCAGTTTCTTAATTATAGAACAAAAAGTCAATGTTATCCTTTCAAAATTCATAGGAAAATTACAAAGGACTAAATGAAGGAACATTTTCTTGGCCCAGAAATATACTTGTTGAGTTAGCACAGGATCAGATTCAAAGGCTATGACCAGCATGTACTGAGGCAAGGATAATAAGCAGGTACATTTGGTCAAGTAATTCAAGGTAGTAAAAGAGATAGTGGCAGTTTCAGCTCGATAGGGCTTCCTTGGTGGCTCAGATGGTGAAGAATCTGCAGTGCAGGAGACCTGGATTCGATCCCTGGGTGGGGAAGACCCCCTGGAGAAAGGGATGGCTACCCACTCCAGTATTCTTGCCTGGAGAATTCCATGGACAGAGGAACCTAGCAGGCTACAGTCCCTAGGGTCGCAAAGAATCAGACACAACTGAGTGACTAACACTTTTCATTCAGCATAATGATGAAGAGAAGACATGCTGAGAGGAGATCTGTCTAGTCTTTCTAGTCAAAATGAGAAATATAATGACATTGAAACTACTCCATTATAAATTTCCAGTGACTCTCATTCCACCTGTAATGGAACCTGATGGAACTAAGTGACTAGCACAGTTAGCAGGATAAAGAAGTGGGACCCAGGGTGAAAGGAGCAGAGGGGGGAGTGGTCCTCAACCTAGACTGTGCATTGCCTTGGTGGAAGTTTAAGGGGGAAAAAAGATGCCCATGACCTCACCCCAGAACAAAGGAATCAGAACCCTCTAGGTATGGGGCCTAGGTATTAATAAATTTGAAAAACACCTTAGGGGATTCTAATGTCTAGTATGGACTGAGAATCACTGGGTTAAAGAAACTCAGGAGCTGTAAAGCAGAGTGGAAGGAGAAGGCGAAGTGTACAAAGGGAATGGATCTTGACAGACTGAAGGAATCATGCCCCTTAAAGTGCTGAAGGCAGGTTGAAGAGGATGAAGAAGCCACACCCCAACCCCTTAATTCCCTCTGAACCTTGTATGGTTTGGAAGATACAATTCAAACATACACCAGTGAAAGGACCAAGGTTTCTCCCTGACTTTTCATGTACGCCACTGGCTGAAATAAAGATTGAACCACTCTTTCCTCTTCACTTTTAAGTGCCTAAAGGTTTCATTCTTTTCCAAGGTTGTTCTTAAAACGGAAATAGGAAAGTTTCAAATGGATTCACTTTCTCTGCCATCCATCATGCATTGCTTGTCACCTGTAAATTATTTCAGTTTGAGCTGGTGCCTGAAGACTGACCAAATTTCAGTTGCTAAGTGTCTGTGGTAACCAAGTCCTTCATAGCCTTACACTGGACTGTTTACACTGCAAAGTCTACATATGAGCTACTTGACCTGTGCATGGTCGGTAAGAAAAAATTACAGAAACTCTATCACTTCAAGTAATACCTACAAAAAGAAATTCTGAGGAAACAGAAAGGTTCCTCTTTAGGCTTTGAGTTGATGCAAGTTCAGAATAAAGAGTAAGCTAGGAAGTTGAGATTTTAAGGATCCCAAGACAGCTTCCCCCCCCCACCCCCGCCCAATATAAAAGGTCTCTACTGGTCCTTGTATTTGCCATATAAATCATGTATTACACCTCAGTATAAGTGCAAATATTACTTCAGATAAATAGCAGCAATAGTTCAATTTATCACATTAGCCAGTCAGCTGGCAGAATCCTGGGAGAGCAGGAAGAATCACCAAGTTCTAATAAATGAAGAGAAAGATGTTAGGTTTGGGACGCTACCTTGGACTAGTAAGACTCTAAATTGGGAGACTCCAGACTTAAGCAACTTCTCTGAACTCAGTGGGTGCCAGACATATATTAGCTTCTTTAAGTCTGGGTTTGGTGCCATGGGGGCTTAGCATGAGAATCTCCATTTTGAACCTGTCTTTAATATACTTCTTAATCTGAAGAGTGCTTAACCATAATGAAGCTTGCTCAACTAAGAAACATAGGGTTAGGATGAAGTCTCTTGAGTTCTGTTCCCTGAAATTCATAATAAATCTGAGCTTTTTCCAGGAAATATGCTAGATATTCACTTTGGATCAGTCCTGTGATCTTATATTACATTGGAGGCTCTACTAATAGAAAGATGGTTATACTTTCTTTCCTCTTTGACAGACAAGGGAATATATTGGTTATACCACTCAAAAAATTCTAATACTTAAATAACCTCCTTATGTTAGGGATGGAACGTATTAGTTTAAATAATATTAAGGACCAATTGTTGGGGTTCTTTAGTGGACCGGAACCTGGTGGTCCAGAGTTGATGATAAAGTGAAAGAGAGAGCCGGAGGGAGGGAGGGAGAGAGAGAGAAAGACACGGGGACCCAAGCTCTGATGGAGCAAAGGTGCTTTAATGATCTTTCTGTGAGTATATATAGGCTCTTATACAAGAAATTTCTTTTGACAATGATAAAGATCAGAAAACCAAATGTACAGCAACCATTACCAAGGGAACAAGGGATTAATAATGGTCACAAGGTCAAGAGACAATTCCTATCCAAGAAAGAGGACTGAGACTAAGCAGTTTTCTTGTAAGGAGAATGTTTACTGAAGGAGATTCACGCCTGTCTCATCCTATGACCTCAGTCCTGGGAGTGGCTTGCCATTCCACTGGCATCTGGCAATAGAAACTGATAAGGAACAGAGGATTTATGAGAAACAGCATGTAAGAATGCTCATGTTAAACATTCCCTGACAACCAGTCTTTAAGATGTTCTAATGCCATGAAGAATAAACTCTAATATGGAAGCAAAATATTATATGCCTAATATCCCATTTATTAAACAGCTATCCTGATCTCTTCTTTCCCATATTGTAAGTTTTAAGATTCTCAAGTCTCCTTTTAGTCTCTAACTAATCTAATGACTTTGAGAATGTTTCTCACAATAAGACTCTCAGGGAGAAAAGAAAAAAATATTCCCTTGATATGCAAAAGAGCACACATTATCCCATATTGTAAAGCCAGTTCTGTTGAAGTAAAGAATTTAGGACATTCACAAAAACATCACTCCTATCTCTTATCCAATGTGAAGACCTGTGAAAGTGAAAGTGTTAGTTGCTCAGTCACATTCAACTCTTTGCAACCCTGCAAAGCTTCTCAATCCATGGAATTCTCTGGGCAAGAATACTACCGTGGGTAGCCATTCCCTTCTCCAGGGGATCTTCCCAACCCCATGATCGAACCTGGGTCTCCTACGCTGCAGGCAGATTCTTTACCATCTGAGCCACCATGAAGTCCCTGTAAAAACTACATAATGTACTTTAACCTTCCTCTGTTTAAAAGAAGAGTCTTTTAAGATACCTGAATTTCTCAGTATATTGCTATATCCTGTGAAAGGGACCTTATAGTTGTCAGAAATCTGTAATTATGATTGGTAGACTTACGTAATAACTTCTTGCTCAAATTATAACATTAAAATTGGCTGCTTTTTTCTGAAAAGTATAAATGCTTGCAGGATTACTTCACTAAGCATGAAGAGCTTCATAATGTCCTTCTTGTTCCTTTATGTTTAAAATAGCAATAAACCTATGATTCCATTCCATTCCTTATTTAAGAGTTGGAGAGACTTTGTCTCATTTAAATTCACACTGCTAAGTGCTATGATGGAGGTTAGATGAAGAATCATAGCTGTCAAGAGGAAGTAACAGTTCTGGCTGAGAATGAAGACCTGAGAAAGCCTCACATAGGAGATGACATTTAAGATGCTGTGATGGAACAGTAAAATCTCTGCAAGCAAAAAAGAGGAGAAAGGATTGGGGAGAGAGTATTTCAGGCAGAAGAAGTTGAAATGCCTTGAAAACATAAAGTACCATAAGTTTAAACAATATTGCCCATTTCAATGTGGTAAGGGATGGGAACTGGTTACTAAACGAAACTGGAAGAATTGATTGAGTCAGATCAAATGTGATATTAAGTATTTTGGAGCTTTTTAAAATTTAAGTTGTGATATGCCAACAGATGTTTGTGAATCAAGAAGTAATGTGATTATCTATTTACTTAGAAATGTAAATAGCAGAAGGATGGANATGAAGAGAAAGATGTTAGGTTTGGGACGCTACCTTGGACTAGTAAGACTCTAAATTGGGAGACTCCAGACTTAAGCAACTTCTCTGAACTCAGTGGGTGCCAGACATATATTAGCTTCTTTAAGTCTGGGTTTGGTGCCATGGGGGCTTAGCATGAGAATCTCCATTTTGAACCTGTCTTTAATATACTTCTTAATCTGAAGAGTGCTTAACCATAATGAAGCTTGCTCAACTAAGAAACATAGGGTTAGGATGAAGTCTCTTGAGTTCTGTTCCCTGAAATTCATAATAAATCTGAGCTTTTTCCAGGAAATATGCTAGATATTCACTTTGGATCAGTCCTGTGATCTTATATTACATTGGAGGCTCTACTAATAGAAAGATGGTTATACTTTCTTTCCTCTTTGACAGACAAGGGAATATATTGGTTATACCACTCAAAAAATTCTAATACTTAAATAACCTCCTTATGTTAGGGATGGAACGTATTAGTTTAAATAATATTAAGGACCAATTGTTGGGGTTCTTTAGTGGACCGGAACCTGGTGGTCCAGAGTTGATGATAAAGTGAAAGAGAGAGCCGGAGGGAGGGAGGGAGAGAGAGAGAAAGACACGGGGACCCAAGCTCTGATGGAGCAAAGGTGCTTTAATGATCTTTCTGTGAGTATATATAGGCTCTTATACAAGAAATTTCTTTTGACAATGATAAAGATCAGAAAACCAAATGTACAGCAACCATTACCAAGGGAACAAGGGATTAATAATGGTCACAAGGTCAAGAGACAATTCCTATCCAAGAAAGAGGACTGAGACTAAGCAGTTTTCTTGTAAGGAGAATGTTTACTGAAGGAGATTCACGCCTGTCTCATCCTATGACCTCAGTCCTGGGAGTGGCTTGCCATTCCACTGGCATCTGGCAATAGAAACTGATAAGGAACAGAGGATTTATGAGAAACAGCATGTAAGAAAGCTCATGTTAAACATTCCCTGACAACCAGTCTTTAAGATGTTCTAATGCCATGAAGAATAAACTCTAATATGGAAGCAAAATATTATATGCCTAATATCCCATTTATTAAACAGCTATCCTGATCTCTTCTTTCCCATATTGTAAGTTTTAAGATTCTCAAGTCTCCTTTTAGTCTCTAACTAATCTAATGACTTTGAGAATGTTTCTCACAATAAGACTCTCAGGGAGAAAAGAAAAAAATATTCCCTTGATATGCAAAAGAGCACACATTATCCCATATTGTAAAGCCAGTTCTGTTGAAGTAAAGAATTTAGGACATTCACAAAAACATCACTCCTATCTCTTATCCAATGTGAAGACCTGTGAAAGTGAAAGTGTTAGTTGCTCAGTCACATTCAACTCTTTGCAACCCTGCAAAGCTTCTCAATCCATGGAATTCTCTGGGCAAGAATACTACCGTGGGTAGCCATTCCCTTCTCCAGGGGATCTTCCCAACCCCATGATCGAACCTGGGTCTCCTACGCTGCAGGCAGATTCTTTACCATCTGAGCCACCATGAAGTCCCTGTAAAAACTACATAATGTACTTTAACCTTCCTCTGTTTAAAAGAAGAGTCTTTTAAGATACCTGAATTTCTCAGTATATTGCTATATCCTGTGAAAGGGACCTTATAGTTGTCAGAAATCTGTAATTATGATTGGTAGACTTACGTAATAACTTCTTGCTCAAATTATAACATTAAAATTGGCTGCTTTTTTCTGAAAAGTATAAATGCTTGCAGGATTACTTCACTAAGCATGAAGAGCTTCATAATGTCCTTCTTGTTCCTTTATGTTTAAAATAGCAATAAACCTATGATTCCATTCCATTCCTTATTTAAGAGTTGGAGAGACTTTGTCTCATTTAAATTCACACTGCTAAGTGCTATGATGGAGGTTAGATGAAGAATCATAGCTGTCAAGAGGAAGTAACAGTTCTGGCTGAGAATGAAGACCTGAGAAAGCCTCACATAGGAGATGACATTTAAGATGCTGTGATGGAACAGTAAAATCTCTGCAAGCAAAAAAGAGGAGAAAGGATTGGGGAGAGAGTATTTCAGGCAGAAGAAGTTGAAATGCCTTGAAAACATAAAGTACCATAAGTTTAAACAATATTGCCCATTTCAATGTGGTAAGGGATGGGAACTGGTTACTAAACGAAACTGGAAGAATTGATTGAGTCAGATCAAATGTGATATTAAGTATTTTGGAGCTTTTTAAAATTTAAGTTGTGATATGCCAACAGATGTTTGTGAATCAAGAAGTAATGTGATTATCTATTTACTTAGAAATGTAAATAGCAGAAGGATGGATAATACACTGAAGAGGAGAAAACCTAGATACAGAGATACCATTTAGGAAGCTACCTGATTAGTCTCTGTGAAAGATGACAAGAACAGTAGTAATGAAAAGATAAAGAGACTGAGAATTCTAAAGACATTTCAGAAGTGTAATCCTATAGAAATAGAAAATGAAGCAAAAGGTTGGATACCCCTAAGGCGTTGGTTACGGAAAGGGGTTACAGTATCTCTTTTTAATTTTACATTGGTAATATTTGCACTGTATACCGATGGACTGTTTCAGAGGTGAAAGAGGTGTAAATTAATTACTTGAAGTTTTCCCTAATTCTATTATCTGTGATTAAAAGCCTATAGCCATAAATGTAGCCTATCTTAGTGGAATCATCAACAACAATTTAAATATCCTATACTCTCTTTCTATGAGACCATCCCAACATTTCTACTCTAGAGGACTTTAATAATATTCTTGCCCTGGAATGCTCATCCTCCACCCTAGTGACTTCCAACTTTACTCATATCCCAGAATGTAGCTATATGAATAATGTAACCATTTTTTTACATGTGCAAAATGAGTTTTGGCTTTCAGTTCAGTTCAGTCACTCAGTTGTGTCCGACTCTTTGTGTCCCCATGAAATGCAGCACGCTAGGCTTCCCTGTCCATCACCAACTCTCAGAGTTTACTCAAACCCATGTCCATTGAGTTGGTGATGCCATCGAACCATCTCATCCTCTGTCATCCCCTTCTCCTCCTGCCCTCAATCTTTCCCAGCATCAGGGTCTTTTCAAATGAGTCAACTCTTCGCATGAGGTGGCCAAAGTACTGGAGCTTCAGCTTCAACATCAGTCCATCCAATAAACACCCAGGACTGATCTCCTTTAGGATGGACTGGTTGGATCTCCTTGCAGTCCAAGGGACTCTCAAGAGTCTTCTCTAACGCCACAGTTCAAAAGCATCAATTCCTCAGCACTGAGTTTCTTTATAGTCCAACTCTCACATCCATACATGACCACTGGGAAACTCATAACCTTGACTAGACAGACCTTTGTTGACCTTTGTTTTGGCTTTACAGAGGGTCAATAATTGAACATTATAAGATGTTTCTATAATCCCCTCATTCACTCTTTATTTATCAATTGTTCCCATCCTCTGAATCATTTCTCTTTAATTCAAATTTTATTATTTTTGTCTTTAAGTTTCATTCACTTTTATGGTAAACACTTTTGGTAATATTTTTCATGAAGGATAAATTATGAAAATAAATGATATAAAGTAAGCCATTGATGTGTTACATCATTGGGATAAATGATGCTAGGTAATTTTAGAGCTCTACTTTGATAAAAGTCACTAACTCAAGTGACAACACTTAGCATTAAGGTGTTTTAAACTGTTATACATTCAGATTTAATTTTAGAAAAGTTATGATCATGGAATATGCATCAACAAAATAAATTGATAAATTATCTTCATCTCCAGCCAACCACATTATATAATTTTCCAAGACATGAATTTTAATGTAATGCAGGGAAGTTTTATTCCCTGAGCTATCTGAAATACTTGTTATCAGAGACAGACCTTGTCAGCATTTTGATTTTTATTATAAATTCCAAACTATTAATAAAACAAAAAAGTCAATACCAATTTATAAAAGTAGGAGAAGAGGAAAACATGTATATTTCTACATATTTTGGACTCATTCAAAACAGAAAATAATCTTCTCTGCAAGGGCAAGACAGAAGTGGGTGTTCTGAATGCATATTTTTGAGATAAGCAAATCGTCTGGTTCTAGCAGACTGGAGTGGGTTGCCATTGCCACTCCAAGGGATCTTCCCAACCCAGGGATTTATTGACAAGACATTTATTGAAGTTTCTCTGTGTCAGGCACTGGGATCACAGCAATGTACAAAACTGATAAAAATCCCTGCCCTCATAGAGCTTAAGTTCAAAGTGTAGTAAATATTATAGAGGTAAATGCAGACTGTTACAAGAACCCATTCAACATAAACCCAACAGCTGTCTAATCATTTGTTCAAATATCTCTTGGAAAGGGCTAGGAAACTGACTTCTGATATGTTTCCTCAGGAGTGAGGTCAGGCGGTAGTAGACTAGAGAGCCTGAGAATGATGGAGTAGGGTTTTGTTTATGCCTGAAGACCCTGTACCTTGCAATTATATTTTTTGCAATATGTAACCACCACATTGATGAGGTGCACTTAAGTTAGTTAAGGATGTCTCTTGCACAAACCTAGACTGGAATACATACAGGAATGTGCCAGCATTGCCTATATGGATGTATGTATGCTTCAAAATGGAAAAAAAGACAGAAACTTGCTTGATGTATAGAAAGTATATAAGACAACAAGGGAGTTGATCCTTGAGAAAACTGGCACAGTTTACTGATATGTTTTGTTGTAGTGAGGGATAATTATTAGGAAACATTTAATTAGCACTTATTCTATATGGGCACTGTTTTAAGCCCTCTACATGTTCTAGTACAGGTATGGGATATCTTTGTGTGAATGTGAATACTTGATGTAAATAACCTAACATGTATTCTTTTAATTAATGTTTAAAAAACCACAGAGATACAGATATTGAATAACAAAATGGAAAAAGATGACTTCTAAACGAAAGAGATGAGATGAATCTTATAGAGGATACGATTGAAGCTGAAACAACTGAAAGCAACATAGCTTTAAAAAAGCTAAGAACCGTTTTCATTAACATGACTGTATTCTAGGACATTCTTGCCCCAGAAAACAAAGTTACAAATGATTTTTTTGTTTAAGAATGTCCTGAAAATCTATAGATCTGAAAAAGACTACTCACCCAGCCCTCATCAGTGTAAATAGCTCCCTTTCCAGAACAAGAGCTCACTCAAATGACTATTCAAATGGCTTTACCCTTCAAGTATGGCTTCATAATCCTTGCCTCACCTTATCAACAATCCTACCATTTGCCTATCCTGAAGTTTGCCCTATCCAATCAGAACCACTATCTCATGTTGAAAGACATACTCTAAAATTAGTCAAGAGGATCAAAAATATCCACTTTGGCAGATACTTTGAACTGAAGTCACTTACATAGCAAAGGACACTTGCAGATGTAATTAAGGTTACAGACCTGGGGAAATTACCCTGGATTATCTCGGTGGGCCCATCTAATCACAGGTGTCCTCTGTCTACGGTCAGAGGGAGATGTAAAATTTGAAGAGGGTCAAGAGAAACGAAACTTTGCTGGCTTTAAAGACAGAGGTGGGACTTCCCTGGTGGTTCAGTGGTTAAGATTTCATCTTCTAATGCAAGGGGTGTGGGTTCGATCTCTGGTCAGGGAGCTAAGATTCCACATGCCTCGGGGCCAAAAAACCAAAACATAAAGTGGAAGCTATATTGCAACAAATTCAACAGAGACTTTAAAAATACTTCAATTAAAAAAAAATCTTAAAAAAGAGACAGAGGAAAGAGACCGTGAGCCAAGAAATGTGGGCAATATCTAGAAGCTAGAAACACTGGGGAAACAGATTCTTCCCTAAACCCCCCACTCTTTCAACACCTTGCTTTTAGTTCACTGAGGACCATGTTTGACCTCTGACCTATAAAACTATAAAATAATAAATCTGTGGATTTTTTAAGCTACTAAACTCATGGTGACTTGTTATGGAAGCACAGAAAACTAATACATGGTACGATGTAAAAGTTCATCATCTTTGTGTATGGATATCCAATAGAACCAGCGCACCATTTGTTAAGAAGACTATGCCCTCCCTATTGATTTACGTATTTGTTAAAAATCAATTGATCCCATATATATGCCTATTTCTGGGCTTTTCTTTACATTCATTAATCTACATATGTATATATGCATAGTGTTATTATAATATTAGCATTGTAATATATAATAAGGATTTTCTTACTTATTAGAATTAACAGAAGCTAAGCATAATCTATTCTATTCATCTTTTTATATTACAACTATAATTTTTATACTTTGTATAAATTTTCCCTTGGGGTATCATTAGAAAATCATGGTCTTTTAAAAATTCAGTGAGTTCTAATTTAACATGATTATTATAATTTTTTATTATCAAATTGACTCAACTTGGTTAAAGGAACATCCTTAAACTGGCCTGTTTTGCTTGTTTAGAGTTCCCTCTAATGATCCCAAGAACATCTTGACTTTCTTAAAAAAAAATACCAAAAGAATTTCTGGATGCTTCTCATTTTTTTCCTGCTGCAGGACATGACATTAACTATCCTCAAAAACCTCAGTTTCCTCTAGAAAAGAATGGCATTAGAGATCAAAGTATGGGCCCAGAGGTGGATTTTATAAGCATGGTGGTAAGCAAAAGTGCTTCTTCTGTGGCTGCACTGGACCACCACAGTAAAAAGATTGCTCTTTATGGCTCGCATTGGTAGTTTCAGTTTAACACATTCTGTCATTGTACTTTACTTATTGTTGTATGGTCCCATTAATCACTAAGACTTTCCTCACACTGGCACTTCTAAGAAAACAAAACAAAATAAAAGCCAGAAGTAGGATATCATTTTTCATCTTATACACTGGAGATTAAGAAGATTGATGATGCTCAGTGTAGGCCAGAGAGAAGGGAAACAAGACATTCCCATCAACTGTTGGTGGTAGTACAAACTGGTATTACATTTTTAAAGAACAAATTGGTAACATCTACTGATAGCAAGACACTTGTTGACTTAGAAATTCCAATTTTAGAAATTTTTCTTACATATAAACTCATATACAAGTATGTATGATTACTGCAACATTGCTTGACATAGTATATAACAGGAAACCATCTATTGTCATCGGAGAGGACTCATTAAATAAATTATGGTACAGCCATAAGATAAAATGCTATGGAGCCACTAAAAAAATGCATTTCCATGGAAAAATGCCTAAGATACATTTTTGGGTGAAAAAGTAAGCTAAATAAAAGTTAGTTTAGTTTGACCCTCTGTGTGTGTGTGTACATATACACATATATACACATACGGATCATATAGATATACATGTTTGCATTCTAATAGCAAATGTCGGGATATATGAGAAACAATGGTTTTACCTTTGGAAATTTGAATAGGGAAGATTAGAGAGAGGAAGGCTTTCACTCCCTATTTTATAATCTTTTGTACTTATATAACACTTTAAAAAATACTTGTCAAATTAAAACAGGGAATAGAAAAGAAGGTTGTGATTACAGTGTAGCAACTTTCTAACAAAGAATTAGCTATTGAAAGATGCTTTGGAATCTTATTAAGCCTAGGTTGAAACATGAAGAACTATAATATTTATTTACTGGAGGTGGAATCCATGGGAAAGAGCTATGATGGGAGAGCTTATATTATCACTGGCATGTGGAATAGTAATGCACCAATATTTCGGCACTTAATGAAGAAACTCCAAAGGATAAATGAGTATATATGACTGTGGCAAAGGATATGGTAGTCATGGAGGCAGTGGAGGCTATCTATTTTCAGCTGGAGACAGCTGTACATGTGAACCCTGCAAAAGAGTGTTTGTGGCATTTTAGGAGAAACCCTTTTATTTCTTCACAAGGTTGGAACAGCCTGAGGGAAAGAGCCGTACCAATGCAGGAAATACATGAGGTGGTAAGTTGACAGTGTGAGTCTGAGAAGGAGGAACCAATCACTCCTGTTGGTAGATGGGGTCCAGTGTCACCGTAGGAGGATGAAGCAGAAGAGGAGAGTGATAATGAACTCTCAAGTGTAACAGGTGGTATGGCTAAGGACTGTCCTGAGACAATCCTATATTCTTGGGGAGAATTGTTAGGAAGATGGTACAATAACCTTGGTGCATGACAGAAAGGGCTATGTGCTGTGGGAAAGAGTGGTGTTCCTGAAGCATTGAAGGAAGAGGTAATGATTAGCAGGCTGCCATGACAACCGGGCAATGCTGGGTAGATATCAATTTCTTATCACAGTGAACTAAGCCCAGGAGAGTGATATTCATCATACATTTCTTGCATATGATTAAAGATACCAGAGGACACGGCCAGGAATTGCTCTACAACATCTGCAAGGCCTACTCTATGATGAAGACATTCATCAACAACAATTTTTTCTTGCTGCTGTATCGCTGTTGCATATGCCCGAGGAACAGTATTCTGTGTTTTGGTGAAAATCAGGAATGACTATTTATGAGACTTCTACAAAAACAGCTTTGAAGAGCATCACTGCAAATTCTATCAGTTAGAGAGGCTGTCAAGGGCAGTCACTGGGCCTGCACAATCACTCTTCTGATCTGAACTTGGAAGATCACATGTAGGAACCCCAGTGGTCTCTCATTCCCTTTTACTGTCAGGTTCCACTCTGCATGGCCTTCCCTGTCATTGACTTACTGCTTTATGAAGGACTGAACGTAATCTTTCATGTAGCCTTGGCTCTCCTAAAGACCTAAAAGAGAGATTTTCTGTAAGCTGAATTTGAAGGTACTTAAAAGTTCTTCAGAGCTCAGCTTTCTAGAGTTAATTAGAGATGGCAGAGTAGGAGGGAGGCTCAAGAAGGAGGGAATATATGTACACATATAGCTGATTCACACTGCTGTACAGCAGAAACTAATACAACATTGTAAAGCAATATTTCTTCAACTATTAAAAAAAATAAGTTATTCAGAGATACAAGACAGAGGAAAATGTAAGAAGGTTAATGGAGCAGGCTTGCAATATTAAGGTATCAACAGAGAAACTGAGGAAAAAAGAGAAAGAATATCAGACACTGTGAGAGTCATCTGCAACAGGAAGACCCAGTGGATCTATAGTTTGTATATTTGCAGGTAACTCTCCTCTTGGGTTTATACTAGCAATCTTCATAAGCTGAAAGAAAGAGAGGGAAAAAGAAAGAGAAAAAGTGGATATCAACCACCTTCAAAAATGAGAAAAAAGGAAAATGACAAAGTACTGTTTTAGCTGTGCATGGTCACATCCTAATCTACTTTAATCTTTTCCTTCATAATAATTTATATCCTTCAAGATCCCAAAGAAAAGCAATGATTTAGTCAAATATTTGGTTAAACGTAGTAACTAGTTACATTTGTTCAACCCTATCACTAATAGTGTCAAGTTGAGAGCACTCTAAATGTCCAATACTTAAATTTTAAAACAACTTAAAATGTTCATTGCCTCACACCAAGCTTCACGTTTACATGATGCATAAAAGTTATACATGTCTGTAGGACTTCGGAACATTTAGTGTTGATCGATTTGCAAAAGTTTTTCAACAATTTAAAGAACATTGCCAAACAAGCAAAGGGTGCCTGATGGACTAAAAATGAATTAGAAAGAAAAAAAACTGAAATGGTAGAAAAAAATTTTAACACATTTTTTTGTTGTTACTTTTCTTAATGTACTTTTTTCCCATATATTATGAAAGCAAGGCATAACATTATAATAGAAAGCAAAAAGAATATAATATGCCCCCTAATTCTGTCTATCCACAGATATTAATAGTAGGATTTAACAATGTGGTAGAGCTTTGTTCCTAAACACACACTTTTCTTTCCTCTGAACACAATCATCTTTCATCCTAAGGAGCCCTGTCATTCCTGTCACCAGAGTCTTAATGTTATTAGTTTTTAAACCTGAAGGAGGAAAAGGAAGGCTGAAGGATCCAAAAGGAGCATAGTATAAAGAGGCAAAATGACTGAAATGAAACTTCATACTTCACAGCTTTGCTTTGGATTAATCGAGGCCTAAAAACTACCACATAGCTACTCAATAACTGTTTGTCAAACAAATAAACAAATGTGTCAACAAGCAAAATCGATTTAATACATATCTATTAATATTTAATGTTCAATTTCCCATAAGAATGTTATTTCTATCTTTAGGATAAAAATGCAAAGCAGTTTTCAGCTCCTGACATATTTATCTTGGGCCTGACACTGTCCCTTTCTGTTTCAACTCTGTTATATCACCATATCTGAACCAACCACTCTGAGGTAACTAGCACATTATCACTTTACATTTTCCTCACTTTCTTAATCCTATAACAGACATGAATATTTTGTTTAATCCTATGTACTTCAGTCGTTGCTCATGTGAAGAATAGATATCTTATCATTGGGACTTGGTTTGAGGGCAGAAATTCTGTCATAGTAATTGGCCCAAATATTAAGAATCTAGAAATGCCTTTAAAAAACAAGCAGCCATTCCTTATCTATATCCCAAATCATCAAATGTTTTTATATATTCTCTTTAAAATTTTTAAACTTCTTTAAAAATGTTTTATTGTATTCACATGTAAAAGAGAGGATAATAAGTAACCCAGTCCTCTAGATTTCCTATTGTTTGCAAACAGCAATACTCCAGTTATAGGAACAATAACAATTATTTAAGAACTTCAATAAGCAATACTTTTACCAGAACTGAACTGAACTGAATGTACAATGTAACAATGTTCATTATAAAGAAGTTTCTCCCTTTTTTAAAAATTTTTCATTCATTCATTTTTGGTTGTCCTGGATCTTCGCTGCTGTGCACCGGCTTTCTCTGGTTTTGGAGAGTGGGGGCTCCTCTCTAGCTGCAGCGTGCAGTCCTCTCATTGAGCTGGCTTCTCGCGTTGTGGAGCACAGGCTCTAGAGAGTAGTGGCACACAGGCTCAGCTGCCCCTCAGTATGTGAAATCTTCCCAGAGCAGGGATTGAATCCTGTGCCACCTGCACTGGCAGATGGGTTCTTAACCACTGGATCACCAGGGAAGTCCATGAAGAAGTTTTAATACAGAGAACATGTCCCCCCACCACCACCCCCACCGCCGCCAGA
>SJYW01021468.1:494666-527774 GCA_006410735.1 Raphicerus campestris | reverse complement strand
ACACAAAACTTTGTAACTGCTAAGATTCTCCTGTACTTTTTGTAGAATAGTGATTAAACAATGTAACCTTTTATAAGAGATCCTTATTAAATCAGAAAATCTGTTATATGAATAAAAATTAATGATTTTTGAAATGTTTATTTTTAGGTTTTAGAATATTTAAATGATCTGAAACAATATTGGAAAAGAGGATATGGGTATACTATTAACAGTCGATCCAGCTGCACCCTGTTTCAGGATATCTTCCAGCACTTGGACAAAGCAGTTAAACAGAAACAACGGTAAAAACTTTTAACAACTTTTAAAAACAGGATTAAAGCCCAATTAAGCTTCTGGAAAATGTTTTATAATGGGTAATTCTTAAAAATAGATTTTGCTTTTATTTTTTTAAAAAATAATTATACTTACAAAAGAATTAGATGACCTATGTAAGTTATAAAGCATGTACATCCTCCATTCAACCCAGGAACTGGAACATTAGTAATAATTTGCATGTGTCTATTTATGTACTTCTCCGTGATTTCATTTTCCACTCTCCCCTGGCCCTATTTACTTCCTATCCCCTGTGCAGACTATTCTCCATTTGGTTCATATTATTCTATAGTCTCTGTAAAATTTTTTTTATTATGAATGTATCCGTGCCCAAATGACATGCTTAGTTTTGCATAGAGACATGTGCTTACTGTGTTTGGGGATTGTTTCTTTCCCCCTCCAACATTACATTTATAATATTTATCATGTTGTTACATATACTATAGTTTATTCATTTTTACTAGAGTACAATATTCAGTAATGTTCATTATTCAGTAAATAAATACCATAGTTTATATCATCTTGTCACTGAGCGTTTGGGTAATTTCTAATTTTTGCTATATTTTAAATAGTAAAATTGTACATGATTTCTGGTATGAATTTTTCTAAGTTTTTGTTTTAAATAGTTTCTCATCAAAAAGTCTCTTTAACATTCATACTTCTCAGAGTTTAAAAATACTTTTCATAATTTGAACCTTTGATAGAGTCTAAAGTGTTTGACAAATATGACTCCATGAAAGCTTTTATATTCACAGTTAGAAATGAAAATCTTGTAGTAAAAGATTGTGACAGAAAGACTGAAGATGGTACATTTGATTGAGTTTGTGGTATTAAGTTTTATATACATATAGATATAAGAGAGAAATTGTGTGTGTGTGGATGACTTTAGTTTGTGAAATTTCCTTGGGTTAGATGGGAGTTAGGGAGAAGGAAATGGCAACCCATTCCAGTGTTCTTGCCTGGAGAATCCCAGGGATGGGGGAGCCTGGTGGGCTGTTGTCTATGGAGTCACACAGAGTTGGACACGACTGAAGTGACTTAGCAGCAGCAGGGAAGAAAACCAGATTTAGTACACGTGGTTCCTAATTCATGATTTATGATGATGGTTCCACTTAAAAGTTTTTGACTTTATGATGGTGCAAAAATGATACACATTCAGTAGAACCTGTACTTTTCCCAGGCTGGCTATCTGCAGTATGATGCTCTCTCATACTGCTGGGCATTGGCAGTCTGCTGTGGCTCTCAGTCAGCTGCAACTCTGTCACAAGCAAAACACTGCCAACATTCTTAAAACCATTTTCGACCCATATAGCCATGCTGTATTTCACTTTCAGTAGAGTGTTTAGTGTGAAATATTCAGTACTTTATTATAAAGTAGGTGTTGTCTTAGGTAATTCTGCTCAACTGTAGGCTGTTAGCATTTTGAACACATTTAAAGTAGGATAGATTTGAGTAAGCTCCAGGAAATAGCAGGAGAGGGAAGTCTGGGGTGCTGCAGTTCATGGGGTCACAAAGAGTCAGACATGACTGAGCAATTGAACAACAGCACACGGTTAAGCTATAATGTTTGGTAGGTTTCTGACTGGATGTTTTCAGTTTCATGAAGTGTTTATTGAGATGTCAGCCCATCATAAGTGGAGAAAGAGCTGTACTTAGTTTCTGCAACCAAACACTTTTTTTGGCAGCAGAAACAAAATAGTCAAGGCAAGTTCCCTCTTTGAGATAGGTATTAATTTCTTTCCTACTTGGTTTTATGAATGTTTTGAAACCCTTAAACTTTATGAGATAACAGATCTTTGCTGTTTTTTCATTGTTTAATGTTTATCTCATTGATGAATGTGAGGTATGGCATACTTAAAATTGTGTCTGAAAGATTCTTAAATAACTTCTGCAAAATTTGCTGTTACAATTTGTTACCAGATTCAAAGCTTAAGTAAGAAATTTATTATTGGTATTTTAAAAATGAGCATTTCTGTACACTGAAAACTACAAGGCATTACAGAGAGAAATTAAAGATTACCCAAGTAAATCCAGAGATATACTATCTTTATAGATTGGAAGATTCAGATTGATCATCTGTAGACTGACTGCAGTCCCTGTCATAATTGCAGTGGATCTCTTTGTAGAAATTGAGGAGCTTATTCTAAAATCTATACAGAAATGCAGAGGATCTAGAAGAGCTAAAACAATTTTGAAAAAGCAAAAGGACTTAATAAATACCTGACTTTAAAACTTATTATAAAATTGTAGCCATAAACAAATGGATCAATATAATCAAGTCAAGAAATACATTCTCAAATATATATGGTCAGTTTTTTGCACAGATGCCAAGGTAATGTATTGGTGTCCTTTCAACAAATGGTGCTGGAACAGTTGGATACCCATATGTTAAAAAAAAAAAATGACACTCAGACCCTTCCCCACACAATACAGAAAAATGGATTATAGAGTTGTATAAAATCTAGAATTAGAAAACTTCTAGAAGAAAATGTAGAATCAAGCAGCAAGGATATATTGTGCAGCACAGGAAAACATAGCCATTATTTTGTAATAATTTAGAGTATAATCTTTAAAAAAATATTGAATCACTGTTATACACTTAAAACTAGTATAGTTGTACTACAATTTTTAAAAAGAAACAAACAAAATGTAGGATCAATGACCTGGATTTAAAAGCTAAAACTATGAAACTCTTAGAAGAAAACATAGTAGTAAGTCTTCACCATCTTAGATTAGGCAGTGATTTCTTAGATACAGAAACAAATGCATAATCCATTTAAAAAATTGAAATGAACTTCATCAAAATTAAAAATCTTTGTGCTTCAAAAAGCACTATTTGGAAACTGAGAAGACAAGCAGCAGACTTGGAGAAAATAGTTGCAAACCATATACATGGGATTGAGGATTTGAATCCAAAATATATAAAAAAAGTTATATCTCACTGATAAGGTGACACATAATCCAGTTTTGAAAAGGGACAAAAATTTGAACAGATACTTTACTAAAGAAAGATATGTGATGGCAAATAAGCATGTTAAAATATGCTAATAAACTATTTGATAATATCATTAGATATTAAAATCACAATGCTGCTGCTGCTAAGTCACTTCAGTCATGTCCGACTCTGTGCAACTCCATAGATGGCAGCCCACCAGGCTCCCCCTTCTCTGGGATTCTTCAGGCAAGAACACTGGAGTGGCTTGCCATTTCCTTCTCCAATGAGTGAAAATGAAAAGTGAAAGTGAAGTCACTCAGTCGTGTCCGACTGTTAGCGACCCTATGGACTGCAATCTTACCAGGCTCCTCCATCCATGTTATTTTCCAGTCAGGAGTACTGGAGTGGGTTGCCATTGCCTTCTCCAAAATCACAATGAAATACCACTAATACCCCCAAGTTGGCTGTAACATAAGAGAAAAAATATATGTGTTGGTCTCTGCCCCAGGTTCTTGACATTGGGCTCCTGAAACCATTGTACTCTCTCAGGTGGTAAGAGTGTCTTTTGTTGTAATGAGATGACTGGATGGCTCCAGGATGATGGCTGTTAACTGGGAATAACAAGCCATGATTAGAAGCTTGAAATTTTCAGCCTCATCCTCCCCCTGCCCCAAAACACCACCACCATTCCCCACAGTTCTCTTGAGAAGGGAGAAAGGCTGCCAATGGAGTTAATGATCAGTCATGCCTGCGAGGTTCATGGGACTGCTGGGGTGGTGAACGAGTAGAGGAGTTGAGAAAGAGGCATGTCTGGAGAGGACATGGAAGCTCTGTGCTCCTTCCCACTTACCGTTCCCTGTACACCTTTTCCATCTGGATGTTCATCTGTGTCTTTTATAGTAAACTGGTAAGTGCAAATAAGTATTTTCTGGACTTCTGTGAGCCACTCTAGCAAATTAAACCTAAGGGGATCATGAGAGCCTTCTATCTGTAGCCTTATCAGAAGTTGTGGGTGACCTAGGTGAAGACCTACTACTTACAGTTGGCACCTGCAGTAGGGCGCAGTCTCGTGGGACTAAGCCCGTAGCCTGTGGGAGATAATGCGTAGAACAGCCATCTGGTGTCACAGAGTATTGCCTAGTGTGGGAAAAACCCTGCGTATACGGTAACCAGAACGGTCAGAAACATTAAGAATGTGANCGCAGTCTCGTGGGACTGAGCGTGTAGCCTGTGGGAGATAATGCGTAGAACAGCCATCTGGTGTCACAGAGTATTGCCTAGTGTGGGAAAAACCCTGCATATACGGTAACCAGAAGGGTCAGAAACATTAAGAATGTGAGAGGAAACAAGAAACATAGGAGGAAAGGACTAAAAGTATTTTTCCTATTCACTGGCTAAAATAAGAAAAAAATTTTTTTTAATTTTTCTTAAGTGTTGATAAGATGTGGAGCGGTTGGAAACTGTATGCATTTTTGGTGGGAAAGTAAAATTGTTTAAAAAGAATCTTTTTAAACATATAACTTATATGTGATTTATATTAAAATGAAATTCCAGGTTTAGTTTATTTTGTTATGCTTTGCTTATCTTACCCACAAGTGAAGTATAGCGGGGAAAAAAATTGCAACGGACTGACCATTCCATTATGTTAGGTAATAGCTAGTTGTGTTTTTTTTTATCTAGTCAGAAGCTAATGAGACTAATTTTCATGTCATGGATGTCTTGTTGAATGAGATGCAGTAATATAGAAGCCATGGGATGTAGTAGGCAGATGCTTAGATTTGGTTTTGAGTCCTCGTTCTACTTTATTGATGCTGCAGATTCCTCACTACTGAAAAGGAGAATTATTGTCCTCACAGGGTTGTTAATCAAGTGAGATAATTTCTATTAAAATACTTAGTATAATGTAAGATAAGATATGGTATTGTTACTGTATGTGAGAGCTCTCTGGTCAAAACACGTCCTTAATGTCTTTGTCAGAAATTCACATACCTTTCCTCCCCCTGCTGCCATGATTATTCGCATATTAAAACAAATTTTCATGTTCTTGAGCTCATTCCTTAAATTAATTCCCTTTCCATCAGCAAGGTAGAGAACATTTTTACTCCTTGTAGAGGATTACTATTGTATTTGTGAATTGAAAAGATTCATTCAACAGTATTTTAAACATCTACTGTGATATATGTCAGGCAGTATCATATGGGCTGGACAAAGTCATTGCACTTGTGACTGTTAACAATATAGAGAAAATAGAAATGTATAAAAAAGCCATGGGTTGTGATATTTATGTANTTGTAAGGCCTCCCCAGACAGCCATTTCGCTTTTTTGCATTTCTTTCCCATGGGGATGGTCTTGGTCCCTGTCTCCTGTACCATGTCACAAACCTCATTCCATAGTTCATCAGGCACTCTATCTATCAGATCTAGGCCCTTAAATCTATTTCTCACTTCCACTGTATAATCATAAGGAGACTGGGTAAAAAAGTATAAAAGTTAAAGGAAGGAGAATTTGACCTTGTAAGACAAAACTTTTTTGGCCACCGCCTCCTTTTCTAGCTAAGGAAAGAAAGTCAACACTTATTGTGAAGAAACTGGCAGATACTTTTCAGGTACTGGTTTTCTCTATACTAAAAGACTGATTAGGGATTTTAAAATTTCGTTAACTGCATCAAGATGAAATCTTAAACAGGTAAAGGGAAAAACTGAATTTAGAGACTTCTGTCCGATTGCTTTCCAGAAAACAGAGTGATGCTAACCAACTTTATTAGCAGTGCGAAAATTTAGTATACTTCTCAAGAAAACCAATATATGCTCAGCNATGAAATCTTAAACAGGTAAAGGGAAAAACTGAATTTAGAGACTTCTGTCCGATTGCTTTTCAGAAAACAGAGTGATGCTAACCAACTTTATTAGCAGTGCCAAAATTTAGTATACTTCTCAAGAAAACCAATATATGCTCAGTACAGAGAGAATAACAGGTTTTAAAACCCCAAAATAATAGGCTTTGTTTTTTTAGAGCACTTTTAGGTTTACAACTAAAATGGGTGGAAATACAAAGTTCCTATAATCTATCCCTTCCCTCACAAATGTAGCCTCCTCCACTACTAATATCACACACCAGTGTGGTATAATAATAATGTTTTAACAGAATATTTTATATTTATATTTTTTATGAACTGTTTTATCAAAATAGTGTTTTTACTTCATGACTTTTTTGTATTTGCATTTAGAGTTTATACTGAGTGTTTATATATGTATTTGTATACATATATACAGAAACAATATTTATCCTTAATATTATCTGAAGAAATGTCTTCACTCATTTCTAGAGTTCTGAGGCTATTTTTGCTTTCTCCATCCCTCCTCCACCCTGTATTGAGATGGTACTGTGTACACAGGTTGTGATCTTTTTTTGTTGTTATCTTGTTATAGTAATGTTAAATCAAAGATATTCTTCAATGTTTCTGAATACTGTACAACATAATTCTATTAGTGTGATTTTACTTCACAGAAAAATTGGAGATTGTAAATAATGTTAATTGATAAGTATCAATATTTTGGTTAAATATAACCAGTCCTCCAGATTCATGGTCCTTGACACTTATTAGGATCTTGACCTTATTTTCCTTCTTAAACGATCACTACAGTCATGGGATTAAAGTTAAAACCAGTAACTTTAGTATTTAAGCAAATTTAAACAGCTATTCCTATTTAAACAGCTGTGGTTAGAAAAGCAGGTTAAACTTGAATAAGTAAGATTTATCTGCATTTTTTTCTACTTTCCCATTCCCCATTGTCTGTTAATATATTTTTATTTTCAATTAAGATTCAGTAAGTCACTTCCTGCTTTTTCAGAGAAAGGTTTATATTCCGAGCGAGCTATATAATTGCTTACATCATGAGATCTTCCATTTTGTCAGGGATACTCTCAGATATATGCAAATTAATTATTGTAAATATATGTTACAGTCATTAAATAGCTCTCATTAATCTTTTTTCAACCTTATCATTCACTATTGAATAAGGGTATGGCTTTTTAAGATTGTGTAGTTCCCCGTGTTAACCTAAGATGGCAGTATTGAAATAAAGTATAGTGGCACCAAGTGATTACTTAGCCCATTGTAACCAGTGAGCTTTGTCTTTTGAAGTTCTTAGAAGTGTATGCAGATTCTAAATTCTCAGAACTTGTTACTGTTCTGAAGTTATTGTTCCATGAGTTTAACTAGGTATCACAGACTCTTCTAGTGCTAGTTGCTGAAAGATACTGTCTAAAATAGGTAAAAGTTAATATAACTAGCCTGGCTATGCTTTGAATTGAAATTCAGCTGTCCATTTGTCTTTTGGAAATACATGTTTTTACATTCAGTGGACTGTAGGTCTGTGATGGCTAAAACTTTATTTCCCTGGTCTGTCCTCAGTGTCTAGAACATGCCTGCAATGCAGTTGGTGCTTAGTGTATAATGAAGGAATATCCACAGTTCTGTAGTCATTTATCCTTCTAGGCGTCTAAGCCGCAAACCTATGTATTATTCTTGACTCTGTCTCCCTCATCTTCTACGTCTGCTCGCCATAATGTGGTATTTTGTTGTTGTATTTTCTTCACATCAAGTTCTTTTACTTTTCTTCACCCCCACTGCTTCCACCTCAACTCAAACTAATATCGTCTCTCTTTGTGATTTCAGCAGTTACCTCCTAAGTGCTTCCCTGATTTTAGTTTTACTTCTACTCAAATTCAGTACAGCTCATTATAGAAAATAATAGGTTTTCAAACCCCAAAACTAATAGACTTTAATATTTTTTAGAGATCAGCACTTTTAGGTTTACAGTAGGTTTACAACAAAAATGGGTGGAAATACAAAGTTCCCATATTCTATCCCTTCCCTCACAGACATAGCCTTCCCCACTACTAATAGCACACGCCAGTGTGGTATGATAATGTTTTAACAGAATATTTTGTATTTGTATTTTTATGAACTGTTCTATCAAAATATTAGGCAATAGAAGGTATATACAAAGATGAAGACATTTAAATTATTTTCTCAAGGCACTCNTACTAATAGCACACGCCAGTGTGGTATGATAATGTTTTAACAGAATATTTTGTATTTGTATTTTTATGAACTGTTCTATCAAAATATTAGGCAATAGAAGGTATATACAAAGATGAAGACATTTAAATTACTGTCTCAAGGCACTCATGTCCTATTTTGGAGCATATCTATATAACAGCACTAAAACAGGTGAAAAACAGTACTGAAGAAGAATTGATTTGAACCATTGGGGGTTGGTAAAGCCTTTATGGGAGCAGGAGTCTGTGAGGTTGGTCATATCAACCCTTAACACTTTATGAAGTATAATTGATGTGAAATAAACAGCACATATTTAAAGTATACAACTTGATAAGTTTTTACCTATTTATACAGCCATGAAACTAGCACCATAATCAAGATAATGAACTATCCATTGCATGCAAAAATTTCTTTGTGACTCTTTTAATATAGTTCCCACTCCTCATTCCCAGGCTGATCCACTGATCTGCTTTCTGTCACTATAGATTATTTTGTATTTTCTAGAATTTTATATGATGGAACCTTATGGGATGTATGTGTACTTTTTTAGGAGTTTGGCTTTTTTTTACGTAGTGTAATAATTATAAGATTCATTTGTGTTTTGAGTGGTTTCGTGACTTAGTCACTAAGTCGTGTCCGACTCTCATGGCCCCATGGACTGTAGCCCACCAGGCTCCTTTGTCCATGGGATTTTCCAGGCAAGAATACTGGAGTGTATTGCCATTTTCTTCTCCAGAGGATCTTCCAGACCCAGGGATTGAACCCAGGTCTCCTGCATTGCAGGCAAATTCTTTACTGACTGACCTATGAGGGAAGCCCTTCAGAGCCTGGATCTGGAGTGCCGCGATGGTATCAGTCATTTATTCCTTTTCATTTAATATTTTACTTGTTGTTCAGTCGCTCAGTCATGTCTGACTCTTCGCATCTCTATGAACTGCAGCATGCCAGGCTTCCCTGTCCTTCACTGTCTCCTGGAGTTTGCTCAAACTCATTTCCAGTGAGTTGATGATGCCATCCAGCCATTACATCCTCTTTCGCTCCCTTCTCTTCCTGCCCTCAATCTTTCCCAGCATCAAGGTCTTTTCCACTGAGTCAGTTCTTTGCATGAGGTGGCCAAAGTTTTGGAGTTTCAGCTCAACATCAGTCCTTCCAATGAACACCCAGGACTGATCTCTTTTAGGATGAACTGGTTGGATCTCCTTGCAGTCCAAGGGACTCTCAAGAGTCTTCTCCAACACCACAGTTCAAAAGCATCAATTCTTCTGCATTCAGCTTTCTTTATAGTCCAACTCTTGCATGCATACATGATCACTGGAAAAACCATAGCCTTGACTAGATGGAGCTTTTGTTGACAAAGGTCAACAAAGTAATGTCTCTGCTTTTTAATATGCTGTCTAGGTTGGTCATAACTTTCCTTCCAAGGAGTAAGCGTCTTTTAATATCATGGCTGCAGTCACCATCTGCAGTGATTTTTAGCCCAGAAAAATAATGTCTGACACTGTTTCCACTGTTTCCCCATCTATTTGCCATGACGTGATATGACCAGATGCCATGATCTTTGTTTTCTGAATGTTGAACTTTAAGCCAACTTCTTCACTCTCCTCTTTCATTTTCATCAAGAGGCTTTTTAGTTCCTCTTTACTTTCTGCCATAAGGGTGATGTCATCTGCATATCTGAGGTGATTGATATTTCTCCCAGCAATCTTGATTCCAGCTTGTGCTTCTTCCAGCCCAGCGTTTCTCATGATGTACAGGGTGACAGTATACAGCCTTGACATACTCCTTTTCCTATTTGGAACCAGTCTGTTGTCCCATGTCCAGTTCTAACTGTTGCTTCCTGACCTGCATACAGATTTCTCAAGAGGCAGGTTACGTGGCCTGGTATTCCCATCTCTTTTAGAATTTTCCACAGTTGATTGTGATCCACACAGTCAAGTCTTTAGCATAGTCAATAAAGCAGAAATAGATGTTTTTCTGGAACTCTCTTGCTTTTTCCATGATCCAGCGGGTGTTAGCGATTTGATCTCTGGTTCCTCTGCCTTTTCTAAAACCAGCTTGAACATCAGGAAGTTCATGGTTCATGTATTGCTGAAGCCTGGCTTAGAGAATTTTAAGCATTACTTTACTAGCATGTGAGATGAGTGCAATTGTGTGGTAGTTTGAGCATTCTTTGGCATTGCCTTTCTTTGGAATTGGAATGAAAACTGACCTTTTCCAGTCCTGTGTCCACTGTTGAATTTTTCAAATTCGCTGGCATCTTGTGTGCAGCACTTTCACAGCATCATCTTTCAGGATTTGAAATAGCTCCACTGGAATTCCATCACTCCACTAGTTTTGTTCTTAGTGATGCTTGCTAAGGCCCACTTGACTTCACATTCCAAGGTGTCTGGCTCTAGGTGAGTGATCACACCATCGTGATTATCTGAGAAGTGATTCAGTACTACACATTACAGCCCTGGCATAGACAGGAAAAACTGTTAAGGGCTCAAGATAATACCAGTTATGCTAACAGCCATGCAACTAGTGATAACTGAGCTTAGTTACCATCTATGTGTTTACTTTGGTTAAGTGTTCAAATCTTTTCCCATTTTTTAATTGGGTTATTTATCATTTTTATTATTGTTGCTTTAAGAGTTCTTTAATGTATATTCTAGATACAGAGTCTTTCTCAGATTTATACTTTACAAATATATTCTCCTAAACTGTGGTTTGCCTTTTCTGTTTTTATAATAAGGTCTTTTATGGGTTAATTTAGCAACACTTTTGAGTCAATTCCTCCTGAGCATCTATTTGGTACCCTGGATATTTTGAGATTTTCCTATAATGGCGTGTGTGAACACAAACTATTGCTGGCCTTGTTTTAGCTTTGGGGATTCTTTCTAGTTCTTTGTGTTCAGTGCTTTTTGCCTGGATTTGGATAGTTTTCTCACCTGATCAGTACTGGCTGAAATCTCGAGAGGAGTCACCACACATCTCTCTTCTCTGGTATTCTAGCCTGTAAATTCTAGTCAGTTGGGCCTCGATGAATTTCCAGTTCTATCTCATCTTCTCAGGAAGATTGATGTACTCTGTTTGGGTTCCCGTGCCCTGTGCTGCGGCCTGGAAACTAGGCAGTTAAGATGGGAGAGCTGTGGGGATTTGCCTCCGCTCGCTGTCATTCTCACTGTTGTTGAGTATCTGGAAACAGCCTTTCATATCTTTTGTCTAACTTTATAGTAGTTTAAGGCAGGAAGGTAAGTCCAGTCCCTGTTACTACATCTTGGATGAAAGCAAAAGTTATTTCTATGTATTTTTCTTGAGAAAAAACTTTACACTTGAATCATTTCATTCTATATTTGTGTTAAAATGTCAAATTTGATACTTTTCCAANATTTGATCTCTGGTTCCTCTGCCTTTTCTAAAACCAGCTTGAACATCAGGAAGTTCATGGTTCATGTATTGCTGAAGCCTGGCTTAGAGAATTTTAAGCATTACTTTACTAGCATGTGAGATGAGTGCAATTGTGTGGTAGTTTGAGCATTCTTTGGCATTGCCTTTCTTTGGAATTGGAATGAAAACTGACCTTTTCCAGTCCTGTGTCCACTGTTGAATTTTTCAAATTCGCTGGCATCTTGTGTGCAGCACTTTCACAGCATCATCTTTCAGGATTTGAAATAGCTCCACTGGAATTCCATCACTCCACTAGTTTTGTTCTTAGTGATGCTTGCTAAGGCCCACTTGACTTCACATTCCAAGGTGTCTGGCTCTAGGTGAGTGATCACACCATCGTGATTATCTGAGAAGTGATTCAGTACTACACATTACAGCCCTGGCATAGACAGGAAAAACTGTTAAGGGCTCAAGATAATACCAGTTATGCTAACAGCCATGCAACTAGTGATAACTGAGCTTAGTTACCATCTATGTGTTTACTTTGGTTAAGTGTTCAAATCTTTTCCCATTTTTTAATTGGGTTATTTATCATTTTTATTATTGTTGCTTTAAGAATTCTTTAATGTATATTCTAGATACAGAGTCTTTCTCAGATTTATACTTTACAAATATATTCTCCTAAACTGTGGTTTGCCTTTTCTGTTTTTATAATAAGGTCTTTTATGGGTTAATTTAGCAACACTTTTGAGTCAGTTCCTCCTGAGCATCTATTTGGTACCCTGGATATTTTGAGATTTTCCTATAATGGCGTGTGTGAACACAAACTATTGCTGGCCTTGTTTTAGCTTTGGGGATTCTTTCTAGTTCTTTGTGTTCAGTGCTTTTTGCCTGGATTTGGATAGTTTTCTCACCTGATCAGTACTGGCTGAAATCTCGAGAGGAGTCACCACACATCTCTCTTCTCTGGTATTCTAGCCTGTAAATTCTAGTCAGTTGGGCCTCGATGAATTTCCAGTTCTATCTCATCTTCTCAGGAAGATTGATGTACTCTGTTTGGGTTCCCGTGCCCTGTGCTGCGGCCTGGAAACTAGGCAGTTAAGATGGGAGAGCTGTGGGGATTTGCCTCCGCTCGCTGTCATTCTCACTGTTGTTGAGTATCTGGAAACAGCCTTTCATATCTTTTGTCTAACTTTATAGTAGTTTAAGGCAGGAAGGTAAGTCCAGTCCCTGTTACTACATCTTGGATGAAAGCAAAAGTTATTTCTATGTATTTTTCTTGAGAAAAAACTTTACACTTGAATCATTTCATTCTATATTTGTGTTAAAATGTCAAATTTGATACTTTTCCAAATGCCACATTGGAGCTGATGGTTCAATCAGATGTAAAATAGGATTAAATTCTTTTTCCTTGTAATTTTCTTCCCAGAGCATCTCATGTCTCTGGCAGTTTATGTTGCTTATTTGTGCACTCACATAATTGTGGGAATTACACGAGTCTAAAGCTCTATTTGATATTCTCAGATCATGTTTAAAAATACACTTTGTGTAACATTACTTGAGTGTGAAACATGAACTAAGAGCTTAGAAAAACTTAAGCTGAGTACATTTAGGAGAAAACATGAAGTTATTAGTTGTTTTTCTGGTTGAACTTTTTCCTGGGTCTTTTATCTACTTTGAACACATGTATACATGCATAGTTATCAAATCTCATTTAACAACATAGTTTTAGACTTCAATTTAATTTTCCTTTTTAATGGAAGATTTAATAGAATCTCCTTATCAAGTTACATAAGTAAAAAGAGGGCTGAAATTTGAAGAACTGAAGTCTTATTTGCTAGAAAAACATTAGGTAATTCACTTGTCCTTTCCCTGTTTCTAAAATGAGAAGTCATGACCAGATTCCTCAACCCTAAAATATTAGAATTCCAACTGTGTATTTCTACATATAATTCATGTAAGTTATTAATTTGTTTTCTTGTATTTGTATTGATAGTTCATTTTCTAGGGTTTTTAATTTTTAAAGCTATAACAAATCTCTGTTAAAAGTGGTTTTGTCACTTTTTGGAAAATGTGATATCTCAAATTTAATGCATTTTTATCAGAGGGATCAGTTCAGTCAGTTCAGTCGCTCAGTCGTGTCCGACTCTTTGCGACCCCATGAATCGCACCACACCAGGCCTCCCTGTCCATCACCAGCTCCTGGAGTTCACCCATATTCATGTCTGTCANGTCCACTGTTGAATTTTTCAAATTTGCTGGCATCTTGTGTGCAGCACTTTCACAGCATCATCTTTCAGGATTTGAAATAGCTCCACTGGAATTCCATCACTCCACTAGTTTTGTTCTTAGTGATGCTTGCTAAGGCCCACTTGACTTCACATTCCAAGGTGTCTGGCTCTAGGTGAGTGATCACACCATCGTGATTATCTGAGAAGTGATTCAGTACTACACATTACAGCCCTGGCATAGACAGGAAAAACTGTTAAGGGCTCAAGATAATACCAGTTATGCTAACAGCCATGCAACTAGTGATAACTGAGCTTAGTTACCATCTATGTGTTTACTTTGGTTAAGTGTTCAAATCTTTTCCCATTTTTTAATTGGGTTATTTATCATTTTTATTATTGTTGCTTTAAGAATTCTTTAATGTATATTCTAGATACAGAGTCTTTCTCAGATTTATACTTTACAAATATATTCTCCTAAACTGTGGTTTGCCTTTTCTGTTTTTATAATAAGGTCTTTTATGGGTTAATTTAGCAACACTTTTGAGTCAATTCCTCCTGAGCATCTATTTGGTACCCTGGATATTTTGAGATTTTCCTATAATGGCGTGTGTGAACACAAACTATTGCTGGCCTTGTTTTAGCTTTGGGGATTCTTTCTAGTTCTTTGTGTTCAGTGCTTTTTGCCTGGATTTGGATAGTTTTCTCACCTGATCAGTACTGGCTGAAATCTCGAGAGGAGTCACCACACATCTCTCTTCTCTGGTATTCTAGCCTGTAAATTCTAGTCAGTTGGGCCTCGATGAATTTCCAGTTCTATCTCATCTTCTCAGGAAGATTGATGTACTCTGTTTGGGTTCCCGTGCCCTGTGCTGCGGCCTGGAAACTAGGCAGTTAAGATGGGAGAGCTGTGGGGATTTGCCTCCGCTCGCTGTCATTCTCACTGTTGTTGAGTATCTGGAAACAGCCTTTCATATCTTTTGTCTAACTTTATAGTAGTTTAAGGCAGGAAGGTAAGTCCAGTCCCTGTTACTACATCTTGGATGAAAGCAAAAGTTATTTCTATGTATTTTTCTTGAGAAAAAACTTTACACTTGAATCATTTCATTCTATATTTGTGTTAAAATGTCAAATTTGATACTTTTCCAAATGCCACATTGGAGCTGATGGTTCAATCAGATGTAAAATAGGATTAAATTCTTTTTCCTTGTAATTTTCTTCCCAGAGCATCTCATGTCTCTGGCAGTTTATGTTGCTTATTTGTGCACTCACATAATTGTGGGAATTACACGAGTCTAAAGCTCTATTTGATATTCTCAGATCATGTTTAAAAATACACTTTGTGTAACATTACTTGAGTGTGAAACATGAACTAAGAGCTTAGAAAAACTTAAGCTGAGTACATTTAGGAGAAAACATGAAGTTATTAGTTGTTTTTCTGGTTGAACTTTTTCCTGGGTCTTTTATCTACTTTGAACACATGTATACATGCATAGTTATCAAATCTCATTTAACAACATAGTTTTAGACTTCAATTTAATTTTCCTTTTTAATGGAAGATTTAATAGAATCTCCTTATCAAGTTACATAAGTAAAAAGAGGGCTGAAATTTGAAGAACTGAAGTCTTATTTGCTAGAAAAACATTAGGTAATTCACTTGTCCTTTCCCTGTTTCTAAAATGAGAAGTCATGACCAGATTCCTCAACCCTAAAATATTAGAATTCCAACTGTGTATTTCTACATATAATTCATGTAAGTTATTAATTTGTTTTCTTGTATTTGTATTGATAGTTCATTTTCTAGGGTTTTTAATTTTTAAAGCTATAACAAATCTCTGTTAAAAGTGGTTTTGTCACTTTTTGGAAAATGTGATATCTCAAATTTAATGCATTTTTATCAGAGGGATCAGTTCAGTCAGTTCAGTCGCTCAGTCGTGTCCGACTCTTTGCGACCCCATGAATCGCACCACACCAGGCCTCCCTGTCCATCACCAGCTCCTGGAGTTCACCCATATTCATGTCTGTCAAGTCAGTGATTCCATCCAGCCATCTCATCCTCTGTCGTCCCCTTCTCCTCCTGCCCCCAATCCCTCCCAGCATCAGAGTTTCTTCCAGTGAGTCAACTCTTCACATGAGGTGGCCAAAGTACTGGAGTATTAGCTTTAGCATCATTCCTTCCAAAGAAATCCCAGGGCTGATCTTCAGAATGGACTGGTTGGATCTCCTTGCAGTCCATGGCACTCTGAAGAGTCTTCTCCAACACCACAGTTCAAAAGCATCAATTCTTCGGCGCTCAGCCTTCTTCACAGTCCAACTCTCACATCCATACATGACCACTGGAAAAACCATAGCCTTGACTAGACGGACCCAGAGGGACAGGGCAGAATTAAAGGTACATTAGATCTCTTTTTGTTCTTTTGTTTGTTTGTTTGTTTTTTGAGACATTGTGCTGCAAGTTCTAAAGAATATCATTATAAGTCAGCGATATAGTTAATATGAGAAATGTGACTGATATAAGTCTATGTTGGAGGATTGGAGTATGCAGTCAGAATGTAAAGAACAGAAACTACACAATTCAAGAAAAATAGAAATGTTTAAAGCAAATTATAAACTATTTGCATTTTCCTTAATTTGGTGTTGTATATAAATGTAAAATGTAAATTAATCTATTTAGACATTTTAAATGTAGAGCTCATTAGGACAAAATTATTAGACTTCTCTGAAATACACATGATGCAGGAGATAAAAGCTAGTGTGGAACAGAATTTAGATGCACTGTTCCTCAGGATGTCAGATTGTAATATACAGCAGAGGGATTCTTAGGATGTGTAGAGTCTGAACTCCCAAAACTGTATTCAAGGTTTTATGGGTTTGAGCATTTCTCTGGGATGAAATCTCATTCCTTTAGATTTTCAAATGGTTTCATGTCACCAATAATTATAAAACTATAGACACAGTGAGTGTTGAATACATATCATTACTGATTGCCTTGGCAGTTCCTCCTTTAAAAAAATTTTACATCTTCCTACCAAAGACTGCAGTTTTTAGTTAAAGGTAAAAAGCTAGTTCTTTCTGTCATGGCATCCTGAACCTCACAACTCTGTTTATTAAATGGCCTGTGATACAAAGAAAACTATATGGGACCACAGGTAGCATGGAATGTAGCAGTCTTTATGCTCTCTGCAATTTTCTGACAAAATTATGTGGCCTTACATTAGGAATTGAATAAATTGAGAAGTGATTTTTTTTTTCACATTCTTTCCCCTGTTGTCTTCCCATGCATTATGTTCTCTTGTTCTTTCTGGTCTTTCTAACCCTCCAGCTCCTAGACAGACAGACAGACAGACAGACACACACACACACACACACACACACACACACACATCTGTATTCCCTCATTCAGACATAAACACTCACACTGTAACCCATTGGCTGGTGCCAGTGTTTTGGACTTAATCATAAACCAACTTTGCTTTAAATAAGCTTGGGAATAAAACCCAGAAAATTTCCCCTGGCATCCTTGAAACTTGGATATATTTAAGAAGAAGCTGGGGTTTTGGGTCTTTCAAACATCAGTTGGGCTTGTACTTAAAGAAGTAAATCAGTTTCTAGCAGATAGCTTAGAGGGGGTTCACTGTGAGGATCTGGAAGAGTTCGCATCCCCTATGACTGGTCCCCTGAAATTTTTAACTCTTACTCTTGTCTACACCAAGCCTCTAGCAGTTTGTCAATTTACAGTTTTAAGTTTTCTGACCCTGGCATAGATTCCTGTGGAAGTTTCTGCTCCTGTAAATTGTGGTTCTCTGTGTCTGCCTGTCTCTC
The DNA here is from genome assembly GCA_006410735.1 of Raphicerus campestris. Lineage (NCBI taxonomy): Eukaryota > Metazoa > Chordata > Mammalia > Artiodactyla > Bovidae > Raphicerus > Raphicerus campestris. The sequence continues at coordinate 510,042 of SJYW01021468.1, read as the reverse complement.
CAATATTGGGGGCAGCAGTTTGACCTGTCACCTCACCTCTCTAATGGATCTAAGATGAACCGTTTTCATTTTGTTTGGCTCTTTGTTGTTAGGGTAGAACTGCAGTTTCTAAGCTCCTTACAGACTGAAAACAGAAAGTTCTAGTTTTTTTTATACCCAGAATTTGATATTTTCACAACTGAGTTTCAAACAATAAAGTAGAAATCAGTTTACATATTGCTTGCATGCATGTGTGTGAGGCAGAAATACTGGAGTGGGTTGCCATTTCCTCCACAAGGGGATCTTTCCAACCCAGGGATCAAACTGACGTCTCTGGCTCCTGTATTGGCAGGTGGATTCTTTACCACAGAGACACTGGGAAGGCCAAAATATGAGATCCACATATTGTTTAGTCATTGTTTATAACTGAAGAAAAGCATTCTCACATTCTTAGCTGTAAGTAGGCCCTTGATTTGAAGTATGTAGTCTAAGAGAACTGAAAAATCATTAGGTAAGTTCTTTTGAATTATGTGCCTCATGAGTTAGATGGCTTACTTCTGCTGTTTTAGGGAGCCTTGAAGATTACATGGAGAATTATATTTATTCTAGTTTTAGCACTTGAACCATTAAGGATTACCAAGTTGAATTCCAGCTAAGAAAAACAAATAGTGAAGAAAAAGTTTTGTTTGAGTCTCATGATTTATATGCTGAGCTTTTACCTGTTGGGAATACTTTTTGAGGTAATGCAAAAATTACTTAACTTTTTTTTTTAAATCTTGTAACTTACTTAGGAATGTGTTAAATTCTGCTTCTTACCCTTAAAATCCAACCTATAAATTTTGTGAGCTCTGAATTTATTTTGAAATAAAATCAAGAAGAAAGAGTTTTAGAATTGTTTAAAATATGGAGGTTCAGTTCAGTTCAATCACTCAGTCATGTCCAACTCTTTGTGACCCCATGGAGTGCAGCATGCCAGGCTTCTCTGTCCATCACCAGCTCCCAGAGTTTATTCATACTCATGTCCATTGAGTCGGTGATGCCATCCAACCATCTCATCCTCTGTCATCCCTTTCTCCTCCTGCCTTCAATCTTTCCCAGTATCAGGGTCTTTTCCAGTGAGTCAGTTCTTTGCATCAGGTGGCCAGAGTACTGGAGTTTCAGCTTCAGCATCAGTCTTTCCAATGAATATTCAGAACTGATTTCCTTTAGGATGGACTGGTTGGATCTCGTTGCAGTCCAAGGAACTCTCAAGAGTCTTCTCCAACACCTCAAGTCAGAAGCATCAATTCAAAGGATCAAATGTTGGATCCCACCAAGGAGATACCCCACGTCCGAGAGCAAAGGAGAAGCCCCAGCAAAATGATAGGACGGGCAAAATCATGTCTAGGATCAAACCCCATACCTGCCAGAGATGGTTAGAGGGCTGAAACAAACTTTGTGCACACCAGGACCCAGAGACCCCCAGAGCCTGCGCCAGAAGTATGTTTGAGCTCATAACTCCTATGGAGGTATGGGTCAGCAGTGGGCTGCCACAGGGGCACAGGCTCTGGATGCAGTAGACCTGGATATGGCATGAGCCCTCTTGAAGAAGGTTGCCATTAACCCCACCAGGGAGGCACCAGGACTTACCCAGGACTGGGAAAACACACTCTTGGAGGGCACAGACAAAAGCTTGTGCGCACCAGGACCCAAGAGAAAGGAGCAGCGACTCCACAAGAGGCTGACCCAGACGTGCCCATGAGTGTCCAGGAGTCTCTGGCAGAGGCCCGGGTTGGCGGTGGCCTGCTGCATTCTGGGGCACTGAGTGCAGCTGTGTATGCATGGGACCTTTTGAAGGAGGTCACCATTATCTTTATTACCTCCACCATAGTTTGCTCTCAGGTCAAACAACAGGAAGGGAACACAGCCCCGCCCATCAACAGAAAATTGGATTAAAGATTTACTGAGCATGGCCCCACCCATCAGAACAAGACCCAGTTTCCCCCTCATTGAGTCTCTCCCATCAGGAAGCTTCCATAGGCCTCTTATCCTTCTCCATCAGAGGACAGACAGAATGAAAACCACAATCACAGAAAACTAACCTATCTGATCACATGGACCACAGCCTTGTCTAACTCAATGAAACTATGTAGGGCCACCCAAGATGGATGGGTCATGGTGGGGAGTTCTGAAAATCGTGGTCCACTGGAGAAGGGAATGACAAACCACTTCAGTATTCTTGCCTTTAGAACCCCATGAACAGTATGAAAATATGGAGGTGGTTAAAGATAATTTTAGACATTTTAGAGTTTTAGTTTATGTTCATGTTGATAGTAGCATATTTTACAAAGTTTCATAAGGCATTCTTTTCTGTTTTTTATAAAATAAAGCTTTCTCTATGAGATAAAATTTCTCTAAGCCAGATTTTTAATACTGTTCCTTGGCACTTTTAAAAAAGATATAAACCAAACCAAGGCTTGCCTGGTACCTCAGATGGTGAAGACTCCACCTGCAATCCAGGAGACCTGGGTTCGATCCCTGGGTTGGGGAGATCCCCTGAAGGAGGGCATGGCAACTCCATTATTCTTGCCTGGAGAATTCCATGGACAGAGGAGCCTGGCAGGCTATAGTCAGCGGGGTCGCAGAGAGTCAGACACGACTGAATCGGCTTAGCGCACAGAACACAGAGACTAAACCAGTGAAGCTCCTTCTTCTGTGTTCAATGAAAATTTGTGTACACACATTTAGGAATAATTTTCACATACTTCTTAAAATGGTGATTTGTTTCAAGTGATTATATGATAGTTACATACACACACACATACGTACGTATGTTTGTGTTGTTTGTAATACACCCAACAAGGGTTGATATTGCTATCAAAAAACAAGAAGTCAGGTACCATCCTGATACAAACTAGTGCTGTATTTTGTAATTAGTTGTCTTAGAAATGAGCAAAGTGATTTTAATTATGTCTGGGAAATGAGAGATAAAGAGGGGGAGATTGGTTGGCAAGGCAAAGATGTTCATCTGTAAAGAAAAAAGTGTTTAGGAAATTGTATCCATTGGATCTGGATACAACTTCAGTACAGTGTTCCAGATAGCTATTACTTATTCATTGGAGTTGAAACATTTGACCTAGACACAGCTTCTCTGAAGTTAAAAATTGTCATTTTTTGACATATTCTCTTTGTGCTACAATAAAAATGTAGTTGCATACACTATTACTCAGCAAACTGAATTCAAGGCATAAAGTATAATTGCTGTGTTGCAGAAAATTAGGCACATTAAATACAAGGGACATCAGCCAACTTCTTTTTCTGAAATAGCAACAGCATCTGCTGTGTGTGCACGACCCTAAGGCACAAAGGGTAAAGGTAGGCAGAAAATAATTACGAGTGGAATGGTGCTCATTTCTCCTTTATGTTTGGCATTATTGTAAAAATATGTAACCTACAAAGAATTATAAGTTGCCTACTATTTTCTGCAAGCACATTTAATCTCTAAGTAAGCTGATGATTTTAGTTTTTTACATTGTTTTGAGGAAGGTTACATTAGTTTTGACCCTCTAATATGTAGTTACCCTTATCTTTCATTATCACCATTGTATTTATGGATTTAACCAGACCTTTAAAAATACTGTTTTTAATATATTTCATCCTTTTCTAATGGAGATTGATCTGTAATAAGATAATATTTAGGGCACTTATTTTTTAAATTGTATTTTTCCTTTCTGTTGAAAATTTCTTGAAATTTAAAATATTTAATTTAGATGCATTATATGGCACAAGACAGTCACTTATTTTTGTTGATTTGGCTTCCTATGAGAATCTAATTATATATAAACTTGATTTCCCATAAAACTCACAATAAGGATTTTTAAAGCACAGTTTTCTCAACTTTCTTCTCAAAAATAGCTGATTTTAATATGTGACTGAAAGTAGTCAAAAGAGAAAACGGGATTTATTGCACTTTATATAAATCTAAGGACTCTTAGGTTTGAAACTTAAATTCGGGTAACAGTCTAGATCTAATTTCTTCTGTAGCTGGTATGTGTGAAGTTAATCGGACTTGGGACTCATCGTTTGTGTCCTGTTGGTCTGTCGCCTCCCCCGGCACACGTTTTTTTTGTTTGTTTCATGTGTTTTTGTTGTTTGTCTTTTATCTTTTTGTTTCCTATTCTCTCTTTGATTGACTTTTGAACCCAAGTGTGTAGGTAGGTAGGTCTGTTTACTACACTGCCTATTGAATGCTTTTCCACACAGTAGCCACTAGCCACACGTGGTTATTCAGCATCTGAAAATGGGGCTGGTCTGAACTGAGATTGCCGTAAATGTAAAGTGCACATGGCATTTCAAAGATTGGGTAGAAAAAAATAAAATAGTTGTGACTGTTTCCCTTGGGTTTTGGATCTGCTGTCCATTTGCTCCATCTATTTTTATGTGAGGAATCAGGAGGCTTCAGAAACTGCTGCAAATATTGCTGTCCTCCCAGAAAATATGTAACCTAATGTTTGGTTACCTGTGTTTGAATCGAGTTTTTTTTTTTTTNAACACCTCAAGTCAGAAGCATCAATTCAAAGGATCAAATGTTGGATCCCACCAAGGAGATACCCCACGTCCGAGAGCAAAGGAGAAGCCCCAGCAAAATGATAGGACGGGCAAAATCATGTCTAGGATAAAACCCCATACCTGCCAGAGATGGTTAGAGGGCTGAAACAAACTTTGTGCACACCAGGACCCAGAGACCCCCAGAGCCTGCGCCAGAAGTATGTTTGAGCTCATAACTCCTATGGAGGTATGGGTCAGCAGTGGGCTGCCACAGGGGCACAGGCTCTGGATGCAGTAGACCTGGATATGGCATGAGCCCTCTTGAAGAAGGTTGCCATTAACCCCACCAGGGAGGCACCAGGACTTACCCAGGACTGGGAAAACACACTCTTGGAGGGCACAGACAAAAGCTTGTGCGCACCAGGACCCAAGAGAAAGGAGCAGCGACTCCACAAGAGGCTGACCCAGACGTGCCCATGAGTGTCCAGGAGTCTCTGGCAGAGGCCCGGGTTGGCGGTGGCCTGCTGCATTCTGGGGGCAGTGAGTGCAGCTGTGTATGCATGGGACCTTTTGAAGGAGGTCACCATTATCTTTATTACCTCCACCATAGTTTGCTCTCAGGTCAAACAACAGGAAGGGAACACAGCCCCGCCCATCAACAGAAAATTGGATTAAAGATTTACTGAGCATGGCCCCACCCATCAGAACAAGACCCAGTTTCCCCCTCATTGAGTCTCTCCCATCAGGAAGCTTCCATAGGCCTCTTATCCTTCTCCATCAGAGGACAGACAGAATGAAAACCACAATCACAGAAAACTAACCTATCTGATCACATGGACCACAGCCTTGTCTAACTCAATGAAACTGTGTAGGGCCACCCAAGATGGATGGGTCATGGTGGGGAGTTCTGAAAATCGTGGTCCACTGGAGAAGGGAATGACAAACCACTTCAGTATTCTTGCCTTTAGAACCCCATGAACAGTATGAAAATATGGAGGTGGTTAAAGATAATTTTAGACATTTTAGAGTTTTAGTTTATGTTCATGTTGATAGTAGCATATTTTACAAAGTTTCATAAGGCATTCTTTTCTGTTTTTTATAAAATAAAGCTTTCTCTATGAGATAAAATTTCTCTAAGCCAGATTTTTAATACTGTTCCTTGGCACTTTTAAAAAAGATATAAACCAAACCAAGGCTTGCCTGGTACCTCAGATGGTGAAGACTCCACCTGCAATCCAGGAGACCTGGGTTCGATCCCTGGGTTGGGGAGATCCCCTGAAGGAGGGCATGGCAACTCCATTATTCTTGCCTGGAGAATTCCATGGACAGAGGAGCCTGGCAGGCTATAGTCAGCGGGGTCGCAGAGAGTCAGACACGACTGAATCGGCTTAGCGCACAGAACACAGAGACTAAACCAGTGAAGCTCCTTCTTCTGTGTTCAATGAAAATTTGTGTACACACATTTAGGAATAATTTTCACATACTTCTTAAAATGGTGATTTGTTTCAAGTGATTATATGATAGTTACATACACACACACATACGTACGTATGTTTGTGTTGTTTGTAATACACCCAACAAGGGTTGATATTGCTATCAAAAAACAAGAAGTCAGGTACCATCCTGATACAAACTAGTGCTGTATTTTGTAATTAGTTGTCTTAGAAATGAGCAAAGTGATTTTAATTATGTCTGGGAAATGAGAGATAAAGAGGGGGAGATTGGTTGGCAAGGCAAAGATGTTCATCTGTAAAGAAAAAAGTGTTTAGGAAATTGTATCCATTGGATCTGGATACAACTTCAGTACAGTGTTCCAGATAGCTATTACTTATTCATTGGAGTTGAAACATTTGACCTAGACACAGCTTCTCTGAAGTTAAAAATTGTCATTTTTTGACATATTCTCTTTGTGCTACAATAAAAATGTAGTTGCATACACTATTACTCAGCAAACTGAATTCAAGGCATAAAGTATAATTGCTGTGTTGCAGAAAATTAGGCACATTAAATACAAGGGACATCAGCCAACTTCTTTTTCTGAAATAGCAACAGCATCTGCTGTGTGTGCACGACCCTAAAGCACAAAGGGTAAAGGTAGGCAGAAAATAATTACGAGTGGAATGGTGCTCATTTCTCCTTTATGTTTGGCATTATTGTAAAAATATGTAACCTACAAAGAATTATAAGTTGCCTACTGTTTTCTGCAAGCACATTTAATCTCTAAGTAAGCTGATGATTTTAGTTTTTTACATTGTTTTGAGGAAGGTTACATTAGTTTTGACCCTCTAATATGTAGTTACCCTTATCTTTCATTATCACCATTGTATTTATGGATTTAACCAGACCTTTAAAAATACTGTTTTTAATATATTTCATCCTTTTCTAATGGAGATTGATCTGTAATAAGATAATATTTAGGGCACTTATTTTTTAAATTGTATTTTTCCTTTCTGTTGAAAATTTCTTGAAATTTAAAATATTTAATTTAGATGCATTATATGGCACAAGACAGTCACTTATTTTTGTTGATTTGGCTTCCTATGAGAATCTAATTATATATAAACTTGATTTCCCATAAAACTCACAATAAGGATTTTTAAAGCACAGTTTTCTCAACTTTCTTCTCAAAAATAGCTGATTTTAATATGTGACTGAAAGTAGTCAAAAGAGAAAACGGGATTTATTGCACTTTATATAAATCTAAGGACTCTTAGGTTTGAAACTTAAATTCGGGTAACAGTCTAGATCTAATTTCTTCTGTAGCTGGTATGTGTGAAGTTAATCGGACTTGGGACTCATCGTTTGTGTCCTGTTGGTCTGTCGCCTCCCCCGGCACACGTTTTTTTTGTTTGTTTCATGTGTTTTTGTTGTTTGTCTTTTATCTTTTTGTTTCCTATTCTCTCTTTGATTGACTTTTGAACCCAAGTGTGTAGGTAGGTAGGTCTGTTTACTACACTGCCTATTGAATGCTTTTCCACACAGTAGCCACTAGCCACACGTGGTTATTCAGCATCTGAAAATGGGGCTGGTCTGAACTGAGATTGCCGTAAATGTAAAGTGCACATGGCGTTTCAAAGATTGGGTAGAAAAAAATAAAATAGTTGTGACTGTTTCCCTTGGGTTTTGGATCTGCTGTCCATTTGCTCCATCTATTTTTATGTGAGGAATCAGGAGGCTTCAGAAACTGCTGCAAATATTGCTGTCCTCCCAGAAAATATGTAACCTAATGTTTGGTTACCTGTGTTTGAATCGAGTTTTTTTTTTTTTAATTGAGTACAGTTGTTTTACAGTGTTGTGTTAGTCTCTGCTGTACAACACAGTGAATCAGCCTCACGTATATGTTACATATATCCTGTCTTCCTTGGATTTTGTGTTTGAATAGGCTTACAAATTATATTTGAGAACAAAAGCCATAGTCTTTTTATAAAAGTTGGAGAAAGGGGGAAATAGTCATTTGCTGCTGTTTTGAAAAAATTATTCCTTTATTTATTGTTGGCTGAGCTAGGTCTTCCTTGCTGCTCAGGCTTTTCTCAAGTTGCATCAAGTAGGGGCTATTCTTCAGCTGGAATGTGAAGGCTTCTCATTGCTGTGGCTTCTCTTGTTGCAAAGCACAGGCTCTGGGGCACGTGGGCTTCAGTAGCCATGGCATGTGCCCTCCGTGGTGGTGGCTCTGGGCTCTGGAGCGCAGGCTCAGTAGCTGTGGCACACTGGCTCTGTTGCTCTGCAGCCCGTGGACTCTTGCCCAGGTCAGGGCTCTAACCCGTGTCCTGCACAGGCAGGTCGATTCTTTACCACTGAGCCAGCAGCGAAGCCCTGCCGCTGCTTTTAAAAGAAGTCTTTATCAGAGAAAAATCATAGAAAACTTGAAAGAAAATTAAAAGGTGGCCTAGCTCATGTGTTGAAAGCTGTTGTTTCTGGCAGTGTATAAACCCCATTCCCAACCACAGACCTCGTTTATCAGCTAGAATAGGTTGTGTCATTACCTTTCTGTGACTCTCCCACATTTGGTGACCAAGTCAGGTCTCATAAAACATTGAAGAATTATATGCATTACCATTCACTGTTCAGACTTGGTTTTAACCAAGAAATTTACTGAATAGTGTCCTAATTCCCTAAAGATGAAATAACATTTGAAATTCATTTAGACGAGCTCCAGAGAGTAATCAGTATTTACTAAGGACCAGGTGCTCAGATTCATTCACAGAAAGGCAGCACAGTTTTGAAATCCATATCAACTTGAAGTTCCCGTATCTAGTGGTAAAGTCTCCACTCTCTTTAAGCTTAAAGAATAATATGTGCGTTTTAGATAGATTTACAATATGCAGTGATCCAAATTTTTAAAATGTAATTTTAGTGCATAAAGTTCAGTTCTCTGCCACACAGAATTTAGCCGTACTATTGTTTATATAAAGATTTTTAAAAGATGAGAAAGTTAATTAATTCTAAGCGTGGGTTATTATGTTAAATTACTGTGTATATAGAAAATGTTTTATATGTACCTTTTTCTTTATTTCTCTTTTAAGTTCTCAACCAGTTTCCTCTCCAGTCATCCTCCAGTTTGGCCATGCAGAGACCCTTCTTCCACTGCTTTCTCTCATGGGCTACTTCAAAGACAAGGAACCCCTAACAGCTTACAATTACAAGGAGCAAATGCATCGGAAATTCAGAAGTGGTCACATTGTACCCTATGCTTCAAACCTGATATTTGTGCTTTACCACTGTAAAAATGCTAAGACTCCTAAAGAAGAATTCCGAGTGCAGTTGTTACTGAATGAAAAAGTGTTACCATTGGCTCACNTTGAAATTCACTTGATTATGATTTCAGAAGAAAAAAGCTGAAGATTAACTTGTGAAATTAAATTATTTAATTTCACTTTAAGATTCCTTCTCTATTTCATTCCAGGTGCTTACTGATGTTTTCTTTAGGAGTAACTTTAGCTGAATTACCTAAATAGCTATTTTTGAAGCAGTACATCAGTATCTGCTGCATTAGAACTCTGATGTCTGTGGGCTTTAAGTCCTGAAAGGGATTTCACCTTTGGAGTCTCGGAAGATTTTCTTTCTGGAACTGGGATACTTTACAATGAGCAAGGAGTACTTTTTAGTCATTAGCGCCTCTGAGCCACGTGGTCAATCCAGGGTAATCTGAATTTCCCTCAGAGTCTGAGTATTCACTAAGAACTGGCAGAAAGAAAACCATTTTCTCAAAGGCTGAAGAAACGGAGTTCAGACCTGGTGGGCAAAACGACACCAGTGAGCATGCAGGGCCTTACACTGTTGCTCCCAGTCCTAACTTTTCCTCTGACGCAGTTTTTCATTCGACATTTTGTTTCCGCTTAACTTCAGATAAACCTGGAAGAATGGGTACAGTTTGCTTACAGGACAAAAAGAGAGGAAGAAAGTCAATAAAGTTCACAATTCTTTCACCAGAGTTCTTTGGGAGTCATCAGTCCCCTCTTCTGAAGCTGTGGCTCAGTTATTCTTTCCAGCCAACCTTTGAAAACAGACTCAGACATGGGATATACCAGACACGCCCTGCCTAGCAGCTGGACAGTGCTTCGTTTCACCTGCCAAGCAGATTTGCCTCCTGCCAGCCCCCAGGAATGAGAAAGAACTTCCAAATGAGAAAATATTTATATACAGAGAAAATTATTGAGATAATTCATGTCTAAATAACTTCATAAATATCTTTTAAACCCTGCCATGACAGCATCCTTAACATATCCACCGTGCTGTACCAAAATTCCTATGCCAAATTAATGCAATTTCTTGGATAGAACAAGGCCGGCTGAATCTACCCTCTACTGGCTTCTATGCAATGACAGAGTGTACTCTAATAGGATGTTTATGTCCCAATATTATTGTCTGTTTTTATTTTTATAACCTTCTGTCTTAAACACCACCCCCAAATGAATATCCAGTCAAAATATGACATATTTAAGAGATCTGATCATGGAAAAAGCAAGAGAGTTCCAGAAAAACATCTACTTCTGCTTTATTGACTGTGGCAAAGCCTTTGACTGTGTGGATCACAGTAAACTGTGGAAAATTCTGAAAGAGATGGGAATCCCAGACCACCTGACCTGCNCTTTTCATCATGTTTATATTGCTGAGTTTGGAGTGTCCTTTCTGTATTCTGGCAGTTTGTGAAGTTCTCTTTATTATGGAGTTTCCTTGCTGTGGGTGGGGTTGTACAGGTGGCTTGTCAAGGTTTCTTGGTTAGGGAAGCTTGTGTTGGTGTTCTGGTGGGTGGAGCTGGATTTCTTCCCTCTGGAGTGCAATGTAGTGTCCAGTAATGAGTTATGAGATGTCAATGGTTTTGGAGTAACTTTGGGCAGCCTGTATATTGGAGCGCAGGGCTGTGTTCCTGTGTTGCTGGAGAATTTGCATGGTATGTCTTGCTCTGGAATTTGTTGGCCCTTGGGTGGTGTTATGGTTTCAATCATCAAACGTATGGATGCGTTTGATGAGCTCCTGTCAATTAATTTTCCCTGGAGTCAGCAGTTCTCTGATGTTCTCAGGGTTTGGACTTGAGCCTCCTGCTTCTGGTTTTCAGTCTTATTTTTACAGTAGTCTCAGGACTTCTCCTTCTATACAGCACCATTGATAAAACGTTTAGGTTAAATATGAAAATTTTCTCCACATTGAGGGATACCCACTCCAGTATTTTTGCCTGGAGAATCCCATGGACGCAGGAGCCTGGTGGGCTACAGTCCACGGGATCGCAAAGAGTCGGATACAACTGAGCGACTTCACGTTCATGTTCACGCTCAGAGAGGTTCACAGAGTTACATGGAGAAGAGAAGAGGGAAGAGGGAGTTAGNCGTTTAGGTTAAATATGAAAGTTTTCTCCACATTGAGGGATACCCACTCCAGTATTCTTGCCTGGAGAATCCCATGGACGCAGGAGCCTGGTGGGCTACAGTCCACGGGATCGCAAAGAGTCAGACACAACTGAGCGACTTCACGTTCATGTTCACGCTCAGAGAGGTTCACAGAGTTACATGGAGAAGAGAAGAGGGAAGAGGGAGTTAGAGGTGATCCGAATGAAATGAGGTGGAATCAATAGAGGAGAGAGCAAGCTAGCCAGTAGTCACTTCCTTACGTGCACTCTACAACTGGACCGCTCAGAGATGTTCACAGAGTTATACAGAGAAGAGAAGTGGGAGGAAGGAGACAGAGCTGGCCAGGAGGATAAAAGGGGGGAATCAAAAGGAGAGAGACAGATCCAGCCAGTAATCATTTCCCTAAGTGTTCTCCACCATCTGGAACACACAGAAATTCACAGAGTTGGGTAGAGAAGAGAGGGGGTAGGGAGGAGACACAGCGACTGGTGGAGAAAAAGGAGAGTCCAAAGGGGGAGAGAGCAGTCAAGCCAGTAATCCCACTCCCAAGTAAAAATGGGTACTGAAGATTGGGTTCTTAAAGGTACAAAATTGATAAATACCAAAGAGCAAAGATTAAAAATCTAGAGTTTGGAATTTCAAAAATACAATATTGAAGAAAAGAAAAAAAAAGTCACAAAAATTATATATATATATATATGAAGTTTACTTTTAAAAAATAGGGTCCTTTTTTTGCAAAGTAGTAGTAGGTTATAAAAGTGAAAAATAAAGGAGTAATAGCAGACTTAATAATTTAAAAAAATTTTTTTAATTAAAAAAAAGAATGAGCATAAAAATAGTAAAAATATATCTAGAACTTTCTCTGGTGGTCGTGTGGGTATTGTGGGGTCAGTTCATTTTCGGATAGTTCCTTGATCTGGCTTTTATTTCTCAAGATCTATAGGCCCCTTCCTATGTAGTCANAAAAATTTTTTTTAATTAAAAAAAAGAATGAGCATAAAAATAGTAAAAATATATCTAGAACTTTCTCTGGTGGTCGTGTGGGTATTGTGGGGTCAGTTCATTTTCGGATAGTTCCTTGATCTGGCTTTTATTTCTCAAGATCTATAGGCCCCTTCCTATGTAGTCAGTACTAACAACAGGATTTTAATCTATTGCACCTGTCACTTCCAAGGCGGTTCTTTCTGTTTTAGCTTCTTCTGTTTGCTGGTCTCTTCAGTGTCTGATTTCCACCCTAACACAAAGTGGGTGGTGGTGTACACTTTTTAGGCTCACTTGTTCAGTCGTGCTGTGGGGAGGGAGGGACGCTGCAAACAAATAACACTGGCGTGTGCTCGCAGTGCCTCAGCCACACTGGGCCTGCCCCCGCTCACGGCGTGTGTGCCCTCCCTGCCCACACTGCTCAGGCTCTATGTTGCTCCACCAGGAACCGACTGAGGCCGGCCCGGGGCTGCATGCACCTCCCAGGTCTAAGCCTCTCAGGTTCAGGCACTCGGGTAGGCCTCAGAGGCGTAGACTCAGTTGGGCCTGCGTTTTGTGCCCTCCCCAGGTCCAAGCAGCTCAGATGATGTGGTGTTTGGCGAGCGTGGTCGCTGCGACCTATCACCTCCCCCGTCCCTGCCGTTTAGTTTTCTGGGTTTAGTTTTCTGGGTGTACAACCGGGGCACTGACTCAGGCGGATGTTGACTGTCCAGAACCCCAAGAAGTCTTAGCAAAGAAGCCTGCTTGCAGTTTGGTAGATAATGTCTCTTTGGGGCTGCGATTGCCCCCTTCCAGCTCTGGCTGCCTGTCACTGGAGGGGGATGGTCAGCAGTTGGCTAGTTCTGTTCAGTCCTTTGTTCTGTGCATGGGTCTGGCGGTGTCTTAGAGCTTTTTGCTTGGTAGCTATCCCACAGTCTGGTTTGCTAGCCCAAGTTAGTTCGCTCAGATTGCCCTTAGGGCATTCAGGCGCCTCCCTGCCCAGCCCCCGCTTGCTAGTGGCAATGCAGGCTTCTGCGCTGCTTCTCCACTGGGGGAGTTACCACTGGGCTCGTAATCTGTCGGTTTTAATTATTTTTTTTTCCTCCCTGTTATGTTGCCCTCTGTGCTTCCAAGCCTCACCACAGACTCGGCAGTGAGAGTGTTTCCTGGTGTTTGGAAACTTCCCTCTTTTTAAGACTCCCTTCCTAGGATGGAGCTCTGTCCCTACCTCTTTTGTCTCTTTTTTTGTCTTTTATATTTTTTCTACCTGCTTTCGAAGACAATGGGCTGCTTTTCTGGGTGCCTGATGTCCTCTGCCAGCATTCAGAAGTTGTTTTGTGGAATTTACTCAGTGTTTAAATGTTCTTTTGATGAATTTGTCAGGGAGAAAGTGGTCTCCCCGTCCTAGTCCTCTGCCATCTTAGGACCGCCTCCATTTGTCTTTTCTAAATTAGATTTCTTTTCACTTGAAATGTCTTTGGCACTCTTGTTTAGCATAGAAGTTGTGTTTATTTATGTCTTTTTCTTCTTTTCCTTTATTTGATCTTTCTATCCTCACCTCTGTTTAGTGGTTTTGCAGTTGCCATAGTCTAGATACCCAGCCCAAATCCAGGTCTCATAAAGATAGTTGGGGATCTCCTATATCATCAAGCCATTCATAGGCATAGGCCTTGTCCTCCTGATTCCTGAATCCACCGTCCCCTGTTCCCTGACCTGCTACAGCCTACTGCTTCCTCTTAGGCCATGTCTTCTAGAAATGGCTGTACCACAGTTTGTTTTTTCCATCTTTTGAAATCCTTTGTTTTAACAAGTAAAAATTTCCCATCTCATTTAGAACATTTTTAGTCTATGTACAATAGGAACGTTGTCATGTGTTTGAGAACTAAACAAAAGCCCTAGACAGAAGTCCAGTCCTGCGGTCTAGTGTGACCTCTGCAACTGACAAGCTATGTGGGTCACTTAGCATCTTCACATTACACCTTTTTATTCTCACCTGGGAAATGAAGAGAGTTCCAGAGAGAGTATGTACGTGATAGAACAAACAAGAAAACATATCATGAAGTCTGGAGGATTTTTACCTTCTTTGAATTCTGTTCTTTGTTTTCAAATACAAAGTGTCCTGGTTAGTTGAATTTCAATTTCCCCAAGTTAAAATATAAGCATGTTAATATAAGTCAGTTTATTTTTTGTAGATCATGGGGATAAATGAATAGGAATCTTAAGGAGCAGTTCAAAAAAAAAATCAGGCTCTATGATGATTTAGTGGAGTCTGTCCTGAGCTTTCCATGGATTCTGCAGCTCCATTTGAGGACCAACATTAGTATAACTGATGACTGGGACTTGTCTGGAAAGGAAGTGTCTGGTGGAGCATCTTTTTGTTGTCTCTAGAACCTGGTCTCACCTCAGCTCATGACACTTGAGTGGATTATTATTGCTCTCAACTACTGTTGTATGAACATCTTCCTGCTTGGTATGTCAAGCAGGCAAATCATTTCCTAAAGCAAACAAGTACAGACTGTGTACCTGAATCTCTTATGTTTGGTGCCAGCCCAATCAAGATCAAAACTTAATTTTCTATTTGGGGCCAAAGGACAGTCCAGTGACAGAAATGTGAGGTTTGTAATAACTTGGAACTGAGAGGGAAGGCCTGAGGCTTTGTGTCTTGAGTTAAAATCTAAAGAGGCTTTGGGAGAACAGAACCCACTGGAATCAGCAGTTATGTATCAAAAACATATCTCCTCTCTTGATATCCTCTTTTATTTGCTATCTGGAAACTTAAACCTGTCTTCTGGTCCCTCTCTTTCCCTCTTTCACACCCTGTCCTCAGAAAGCTTCAAGACAGAGGGCAAAATCATTAACATGAAGGGAAGGAGTTAAGTTCTGAGGAAAAGGGCAAGTTTGAGGTGCACAGGGTCTAGGGCTTGAATGCTCTTTTTGGTTATCATTGATTGCTAAACTGGGATGCATGGGTTTCAGCATCTGGAATAAGTGCCCAGCACATAATAGGAGCTCAACAAATGAAGAGAATAGAACAAGTTAAAGTTCTGAGCCAGGTGTGATGATTG
>SJYW01021468.1:480870-490875 GCA_006410735.1 Raphicerus campestris | reverse complement strand
TCTGTCCCTACCTCTTTTGTCTCTTTTTTTGTCTTTTATATTTTTTCTACCTGCTTTCAAAGACAATGGGCTGCTTTTCTGGGTGCCTGATGTCCTCTGCCAGCATTCAGAAGTTGTTTTGTGGAATTTACTCAGTGTTTAAATGTTCTTTTGATGAATTTGTCAGGGAGAAAGTGGTCTCCCCGTCCTAGTCCTCTGCCATCTTAGGACCGCCTCCATTTGTCTTTTCTAAATTAGATTTCTTTTCACTTGAAATGTCTTTGGCACTCTTGTTTAGCATAGAAGTTGTGTTTATTTATGTCTTTTTCTTCTTTTCCTTTATTTGATCTTTCTATCCTCACCTCTGTTTAGTGGTTTTGCAGTTGCCATAGTCTAGATACCCAGCCCAAATCCAGGTCTCATAAAGATAGTTGGGGATCTCCTATATCATCAAGCCATTCATAGGCATAGGCCTTGTCCTCCTGATTCCTGAATCCACCGTCCCCTGTTCCCTGACCTGCTACAGCCTACTGCTTCCTCTTAGGCCATGTCTTCTAGAAATGGCTGTACCACAGTTTGTTTTTTTCCATCTTTTGAAATCCTTTGTTTTAACAAGTAAAAATTTCCCATCTCATTTAGAACATTTTTAGTCTATGTACAATAGGAACGTTGTCATGTGTTTGAGAACTAAACAAAAGCCCTAGACAGAAGTCCAGTCCTGCGGTCTAGTGTGACCTCTGCAACTGACAAGCTATGTGGGTCACTTAGCATCTTCACATTACACCTTTTTATTCTCACCTGGGAAATGAAGAGAGTTCCAGAGAGAGTATGTACGTGATAGAACAAACAAGAAAACATATAATAAAGTCTGGAGGATTTTTACCTTCTTTGAATTCTGTTCTTTGTTTTCAAATACAAAGTGTCCTGGTTAGTTGAATTTCAATTTCCCCAAGTTAAAATATAAGCATGTTAATATAAGTCAGTTTATTTTTTGTAGATCATGGGGATAAATGAATAGGAATCTTAAGGAGCAGTTCAAAAAAAAAATCAGGCTCTATGATGATTTAGTGGAGTCTGTCCTGAGCTTTCCATGGATTCTGCAGCTCCATTTGAGGACCAACATTAGTATAACTGATGACTGGGACTTGTCTGGAAAGGAAGTGTCTGGTGGAGCATCTTTTTGTTGTCTCTAGAACCTGGTCTCACCTCAGCTCATGACACTTGAGTGGATTATTATTGCTCTCAACTACTGTTGTATGAACATCTTCCTGCTTGGTATGTCAAGCAGGCAAATCATTTCCTAAAGCAAACAAGTACAGACTGTGTACCTGAATCTCTTCTGTTTGGTGCCAGCCCAATCAAGATCAAAACTTAATTTTCTATTTGGGGCCAAAGGACAGTCCAGTGACAGAAATGTGAGGTTTGTAATAACTTGGAACTGAGAGGGAAGGCCTGAGGCTTTGTGTCTTGAGTTAAAATCTGAAGAGGCTTTGGGAGAACAGAACCCACTGGAATCAGCAGTTATGTATCAAAAACATATCTCCTCTCTTGATATCCTCTTTTATTTGCTATCTGGAAACTTAAACCTGTCTTCTGGTCCCTCTCTTTCCCTCTTTCACACCCTGTCCTCAGAAAGCTTCAAGACAGAGGGCAAAATCATTAACATGAAGGGAAGGAGTTAAGTTCTGAGGAAAAGGGCAAGTTTGAGGTGCACAGGGTCTAGGGCTTGAATGCTCTTTTTGGTTATCATTGATTGCTAAACTGGGATGCATGGGTTTCAGCATCTGGAATAAGTGCCCAGCACATAATAGGAGCTCAACAAATGAAGAGACTAGAACAAGTTAAAGTTCTGAGCCAGGTGTGATGATTGCTCTTGACTCTGTCTTCTGAGGGTTTCCCTGATGGCTCAGATAGTAAGGAATCTGCCTGCAATGCAGGAGACCCAGGTTCAATCCTTCGGTCTGGAAGATTCCCTGGAGAAGGAAATGGCAACCCACTCCAGTATTCTTGCCTGGGAAATCCCAAAGATAGAGGAGCCTGGCGGGCTGTAGTCTGTAGGATCACAAAGAGTCAGACATGACTGAGCAAATAACATTGTCTTCTGACTCTCTCTCTTCAATGAGTAATTATCTAGGCCAGGAGTCCTGGAGCTCACTCTCACCTGCTGAGAAAGCCTGGACCAGGTGAGCACCAGGTGAGGGATGCATGGTCTCTTGAATGTGTTGCTTCTCTGCTAACTTGCTTGTTCTTCCCACATCCTCCTTTCCATGCTGTTAGTCAGATCCAGAGAATCCTGGGTGTGGGCTTAGGGAAGAAAGGGTTGCAAGGAGCTCCTTTGCTTTTAGGCCCTAGGCCTGCCTCTAGCCACGTGAAACAGATGTTCCCCAAAGGCCAGCTCAGCTTACTCTCATCTGCATAGGGATTTAGGCCAAAGTCTTTCAACATGTGTTTTCCTGACCTGTTTTTTGTGCGTCCATTTTTGTTTCCTTCAAGAAATTAAGGTGGAACGGAGGCCAAGGGGATGAGTCCCTGCCATCTCTTCCTCTTTGTAATCTCTGCTCCTTTCAAATATGATTTACNACAGATGTTCCCCAAAGGCCAGCTCAGCTTACTCTCGTCTGCATAGGGATTTAGGCCAAAGTCTTTCAACATGTGTTTTCCTGACGTGTTTTCCTGACCTGTTTTTTGTGCGTCCGTTTTTGTTTCCTTCAAGAAATTCAGGTGGAACGGAGGCCAAGGGGATGAGTCCCTGCCATCTCTTCCTCTTTGTAATCTCTGCTCCTTTCAAATATGATTTACATTATTCATGGAAGTCAATCCAGAGGAAGTTGTGGTCAGAAGCTGAAACATTGTCTACCTGCGTGCCAGTGGACTGTTCCATTGATTTCCATCATTCTGACAGGCAGGAAAGCACGAACAGATTGTGTGCTTACCTTGCTGGGCCTTGAGCTGAATCAGCCACCTGTCTCACTGATCCTCACAGTAATCTATGAGGTAGATAACTGTTATCATTTTCTCTTTTATAATTGAAAGAAACGAGGCTCAGAGCAAACTTGTCCAAGGTCAGGAAGCTGTAGATCTGGGAGACAAATTCCAGCAGTCTGACTCTGCAGTCAGTGTTCTTACCTGTTATCTGCACCTCTCTCCTTCCCTCACGTGCACAGAGGAAGAGCCAGCAGTGTGCTTACCTCTGCTGACCTAGGAGGAGTTCGCTTTGGCTCCCAAGATGCTGCTTAGACTGCATGGTTGATGTTTGGGATTCCACCATGAGACAGAATTCCTTGTGACATAAAGCTGTGTCCAGTACATGGAGTCACACCCTAGGTTGCATCAGTCACTTCCTCAACATAAAAGAATAAATTCAAGGTTTTCCCAAGTGGGCTTCTGTCAAAGAAGAGTTACCATTTGGGTCTAATCATTATTTGTCTTAACAGAAATTATCTAAATTTGAATTTGTCTATCATTCCAAAAACACTTATTGACTAGTATAAATAGATGCCTTTTATAGTATTTACGTATCATTTTGGAAAGGGCATTAACCCACCATTATTCTTGTCTGGAATATTTCAGAAAAAGAGCTACAGAACCTGGACGTATTAGGCCAACTCAAAACCAGAGGGAATGGATGTATTTCTGTTCTCAGTGAAGTAGCACTTTGTTGGCACTAAATATGTGTTTCAGTTTGAGATGACGAGCAGGTCAGCCAAGGGACAAGAGTACTGTATTTCTTTTCAATAATGTAATTGGGAGCCTTTGGAAATCACTGAGTCTGTCCACAAAGGAGAAATGACATCAAGAAGCCCCATGTTCACCACGATTATAATTCATTTTAAAAGACCTTTTTAAAAAGTATCTGGAATATATTCAAGGGAATATATTCAGAAATAACATCCTTATATGCCAAGCACATGTATCTTTAGCACGTAAAATGACCTCATTTTTCTCACAAAACTGGCTTTTTTAAATGACTAATTTGTACTTTGTCAAGCTAGGAAATGAGACTAATCTTTGCTTTACTCCTCCCTCCTGCTCTTTCAGATATTTATGAATGTTAACTAAAGCTGATTTATTCTTAGATGTTCCATTCAAGATAATTGTGCAACAAAACAGCTTAAAACTATGTCAAAGGTGACAGCAAAATAGGATCATTAAAAAAAAGTGTAATTGATAAGGTTCTTCTCAAGTTAAATAGTAAAGTAACAGATACAGTTTTCTTGTCTATATCTAGATAGGTTGGAGAAGGAAATGGCAACACACTCCAGTGTTCTTGCCTGGAGAATCCCAGGGACAGAGGAGCCTGGTGGGCTGCCGTCTGTGGGGTCGCACAGAGTCGGACACAAGTGAAGCGACTTAGTAGCAGCAGCAGCAGATAGGTTAGTTTCTTTTATTATTATTATTACACTAATGCTGTGTTTATTTTTGTTGTTGAAAAAAATACCCTTAGAAAACTAAGATATTAAAGTCTTGAAAAATGGTTTANCTGACACAACTGAAGCGACTTAGTAGCAGCAGCAGCAGATAGGTTAGTTTCTTTTATTATTATTATTACACTAATGCTGTGTTTATTTTTGTTGTTGAAAAAAATACCCTTAGAAAACTAAGATATTAAAGTCTTGAAAAATGGTTTATGGACATGTTTAATTACTATCAATATATTTCATAAGATCTTTAAAATGTAGAAATTTAGTAGACTGTATTATGAACATATATTTAGCTGTTGGACTATAACAATTCAGATAGAATCACTTACAACTTATGGAGTGAATAAATGTACCTCTGTAAAGATTCACATTATTCAGTTAAGTTAGTTTCTAACCTCCATTTTCTGATGTCATTTTTCAAAAACAACCAGGAGATCCATTGTCTAACAAGTCAGTAATCTCACGTGTTTTAGGCAGAATTTATATAAAGTGGGTGCCCAGGATTTGGGCTTCAGCCTTTGGGCATTTACTGAAGCTCTCCTTCCATGCTGGGCACTGGAAAAATGACATGGTGCCCACCTCAGGAAACTCATGGCCTTCTGAGGGAGACAGACCCTTAAGAAGATCATTGCAAAGTACTGTACAGGAGCCAAGAAGATACATAGAATGATCAGCTCTGATGACCAAAGAAGCTTCCTCAGTGAGGTAACCTCTGAGCTTAGTCATGAAGCCTGAGTAGCACTCACCTGGTGAGAAGGGGCAGATGGTACCAAGTCTCAGCACAGTGAAGAGCTGTGTTTTGGGAATTGCAAAAGCATGTCCCTTAATCTCACGTTATAAAACTTGAGTTTGCTTCAGCTCTGGACAAAATGGTTGTGACAATTACTGGTTTTCTTGAGAAGTATGAAAACAAGGCCTTCACGTTTGAACACACTTAGCTTCACATCCTGATTCTACCACATGCCAGTATAATCTTGAGG
Organism: Raphicerus campestris; assembly: GCA_006410735.1. Classification (NCBI taxonomy): domain Eukaryota; kingdom Metazoa; phylum Chordata; class Mammalia; order Artiodactyla; family Bovidae; genus Raphicerus; species Raphicerus campestris. Next base: position 485,495 of record SJYW01021468.1, on the reverse strand, counting down.
GTGTTAACATTACTGTCTCTCTCTGAATATCAGGTACCTTATTTGTAAAATTAGCATTCTTACTTTGCATAATTTTTTAAGGGGTTATGAAAAACAGCATAGNAATGTGTTGCTTCTCTGCTAACTTGCTTGTTCTTCCCACATCCTCCTTTCCATGCTGTTAGTCAGATCCAGAGAATCCTGGGTGTGGGCTTAGGGAAGAAAGGGTTGCAAGGAGCTCCTTTGCTTTTAGGCCCTAGGCCTGCCTCTAGCCACGTGAAACAGATGTTCCCCAAAGGCCAGCTCAGCTTACTCTCGTCTGCATAGGGATTTAGGCCAAAGTCTTTCAACATGTGTTTTCCTGACGTGTTTTCCTGACCTGTTTTTTGTGCGTCCGTTTTTGTTTCCTTCAAGAAATTCAGGTGGAACGGAGGCCAAGGGGATGAGTCCCTGCCATCTCTTCCTCTTTGTAATCTCTGCTCCTTTCAAATATGATTTACATTATTCATGGAAGTCAATCCAGAGGAAGTTGTGGTCAGAAGCTGAAACATTGTCTACCTGCGTGCCAGTGGACTGTTCCATTGATTTCCATCATTCTGACAGGCAGGAAAGCACGAACAGATTGTGTGCTTACCTTGCTGGGCCTTGAGCTGAATCAGCCACCTGTCTCACTGATCCTCACAGTAATCTATGAGGTAGATAACTGTTATCATTTTCTCTTTTATAATTGAAAGAAACGAGGCTCAGAGCAAACTTGTCCAAGGTCAGGAAGCTGTAGATCTGGGAGACAAATTCCAGCAGTCTGACTCTGCAGTCAGTGTTCTTACCTGTTATCTGCACCTCTCTCCTTCCCTCACGTGCACAGAGGAAGAGCCAGCAGTGTGCTTACCTCTGCTGACCTAGGAGGAGTTCGCTTTGGCTCCCAAGATGCTGCTTAGACTGCATGGTTGATGTTTGGGATTCCACCATGAGACAGAATTCCTTGTGACATAAAGCTGTGTCCAGTACATGGAGTCACACCCTAGGTTGCATCAGTCACTTCCTCAACATAAAAGAATAAATTCAAGGTTTTCCCAAGTGGGCTTCTGTCAAAGAAGAGTTACCATTTGGGTCTAATCATTATTTGTCTTAACAGAAATTATCTAAATTTGAATTTGTCTATCATTCCAAAAACACTTATTGACTAGTATAAATAGATGCCTTTTATAGTATTTACGTATCATTTTGGAAAGGGCATTAACCCACCATTATTCTTGTCTGGAATATTTCAGAAAAAGAGCTACAGAACCTGGACGTATTAGGCCAACTCAAAACCAGAGGGAATGGATGTATTTCTGTTCTCAGTGAAGTAGCACTTTGTTGGCACTAAATATGTGTTTCAGTTTGAGATGACGAGCAGGTCAGCCAAGGGACAAGAGTACTGTATTTCTTTTCAATAATGTAATTGGGAGCCTTTGGAAATCACTGAGTCTGTCCACAAAGGAGAAATGACATCAAGAAGCCCCATGTTCACCACGATTATAATTCATTTTAAAAGACCTTTTTAAAAAGTATCTGGAATATATTCAAGGGAATATATTCAGAAATAACATCCTTATATGCCAAGCACATGTATCTTTAGCACGTAAAATGACCTCATTTTTCTCACAAAACTGGCTTTTTTAAATGACTAATTTGTACTTTGTCAAGCTAGGAAATGAGACTAATCTTTGCTTTACTCCTCCCTCCTGCTCTTTCAGATATTTATGAATGTTAACTAAAGCTGATTTATTCTTAGATGTTCCATTCAAGATAATTGTGCAACAAAACAGCTTAAAACTATGTCAAAGGTGACAGCAAAATAGGATCATTAAAAAAAAGTGTAATTGATAAGGTTCTTCTCAAGTTAAATAGTAAAGTAACAGATACAGTTTTCTTGTCTATATCTAGATAGGTTGGAGAAGGAAATGGCAACACACTCCAGTGTTCTTGCCTGGAGAATCCCAGGGACAGAGGAGCCTGGTGGGCTGCCGTCTGTGGGGTCGCACAGAGTCGGACACAAGTGAAGCGACTTAGTAGCAGCAGCAGCAGATAGGTTAGTTTCTTTTATTATTATTATTACACTAATGCTGTGTTTATTTTTGTTGTTGAAAAAAATACCCTTAGAAAACTAAGATATTAAAGTCTTGAAAAATGGTTTATGGACATGTTTAATTACTATCAATATATTTCATAAGATCTTTAAAATGTAGAAATTTAGTAGATTGTATTATGAACATATATTTAGCTGTTGGACTATAACAATTCAAATAGAATCATTTACAACTTATGGAGTGAATAAATGTACCTCTGTAAAGATTCACATTATTCAGTTAAGTTAGTTTCTAACTTCCATTTTCTGATGTCATTTTTCAAAAACAACCAGGAGATCCATTGTCTAACAAGTCAGTAATCTCACGTGTTTTAGGCAGAATTTATATAAAGTGGGTGCCCAGGATTTGGGCTTCAGCCTTTGGGCATTTACTGAAGCTCTCCTTCCATGCTGGGCACTGGAAAAATGACATGGTGCCCACCTCAGGAAACTCATGGCCTTCTGAGGGAGACAGACCCTTAAGAAGATCATTGCAAAGTACTGTACAGGAGCCAAGAAGATACATAGAATGATCAGCTCTGATGACCAAAGAAGCTTCCTCAGTGAGGTAACCTCTGAGCTTAGTCATGAAGCCTGAGTAGCACTCACCTGGTGAGAAGGGGCAGATGGTACCAAGTCTCAGCACAGTGAAGAGCTGTGTTTTGGGAATTGCAAAAGCATGTCCCTTAATCTCATGTTATAAAACTTGAGTTTGCTTCAGCTCTGGACAAAATGGTTGTGACAATTACTGGTTTTCTTGAGAAGTATGAAAACAAGGCCTTCACATTTGAACACACTTAGCTTCACATACTGATTCTACCACATGCCAGTATAATCTTGAGGGTGTTAACATTACTGTCTCTCTCTGAATATCAGGTACCTTATTTGTAAAATTAGCATTCTTACTTTGCATAATTTTTTAAGGGGTTATGAAAAACAGCATAGACCTATAACAAGTAGGATTGCCTGATCTGGTGAATAAAAATACAGGGCACCAAGTTAAATTAGAATTTCATACAAAAACAGATAATTTTTAAAATATAACTATATTCCAAATGGGCTTCCCTGGTGGCTCAGATGATAAAGAATCTGCCTGGAATGTGGGAGACCAGGGTTTGATCCCTGGGTCAGGAAGATTCCCCTGGAGAAGGAAATGGCAAGCCATTCCAGTTTTCTTGCCTGGAGAAGTCCATGGACAGAGGAGCCTGGCAGGCTACAGTCCATGGAGTCACAAAGATTCATACACAACTAAACGTGATTAATACACATATTCCAAATATTGCATGGAGTATGCTTACACTAAATAATTATATGTGGTTTACCTGAAATTCACACCCAAAGGGGCATTATTTAATATTAAACTGTATTACTTAATATTAAACTCATAATCGAAGAATAGATGCTTTTGAATTGTGGTGCTGAAGAAGACTCTTGAGAATTCCTTGGACTGCAAGATCAAACCAGGCGGTCCGGCGCCGGGTGGTGAATGTGATGGCGGTGCTCGCCGCCGCCGCTGCCGCCGCTGCGGAGGAGGAAGAGGAGGAGGAGGAGGAGGAGGAGGATGAAGAGGGAACAAGAGAACTGAAGGAGAGCCAGTTTCCCCAAAATTGGACTTCTCAGAACCTTTAATATACTAATGTGCATTGTGAATCTCCAAGAGGGGGATATGATATGCAGCATTCTTGAATACTTCTATTGACTGGGAGCCCACTACCTCATAAGCTGCAGCGAGAAGAGGAGTTTGTTATTTTAAACAAAGGCTGAAGACACTGTAGGATTAGCAGACATAGAAAAAGTGGAGAAGGTAGAGGATGGAGTTGCAGACTCTACAGGAGGTTCTTAAAGTGGAAATTCAGGTTCACCAGGCACCGGTCCTTCTGAGTTGATAAGGGTGAGAACATTGGAGCCACGGATAAGGCTTCAGCTCCCCAGCAGCGTCCACTCTCTTGGCTCAGCTTAGAAGTTCCCCAAACGCTGCCTCTGTAACCTGATTGTGTTATCTTGGAAGCCAAGAATAGACTGTGCTCCTCGGATGTGCCTGGGCTCCAAAATCACTGCAGATGGTGACTGCAGCCATGAAATTAAAAGACGTTTATTCCTTGGAAGAAAACTTATGACCAACCTAGATAGCATATTCAAAAGCAGAGACATTACTTTGCTGACTAAGGTCCGTCTAGTCAAGGCTATGGTTTTTCCAGTGGTCATGTATGGATGTGAGAGTTGGACTGTGAAGAAGGCTGAGTGCCGAAGAATTGATGGTTTTGAACTGTGGTGTTGGAGAAGACTCTTGAGAGTCCCTTGGACTGCAAGGAGATCCAACCAGTCCATTCTGAAGGAGATCAGCCCTGGGATTTCTTTGGAAGGAATGATGCTCAAGCTGAAACTCCAGTACTTTGGCCACCTGATGCGAAGAGTTGACTCATTGGAAAAGACTCTGATGCTGGGAGGGATTGGGGGCAGGAGAAGAAGGGGACGACCGAGGATGAGATGGCTGGATGGCATCACGGACTCGATGGACGTGAGTTTGAGTGAACTC
>SJYW01021468.1:425487-477983 GCA_006410735.1 Raphicerus campestris | reverse complement strand
CTGTGGTGTTGGAGAAGAGTCTTGAGAGTCCCTTGGACTGCAAGGAGATCCAACCAGTCCATTCTGAAGGAGATCAGCCCTGGGATTTCTTTGGAAGGAATGATGCTAAAGCCGAAACTCCAGTACTTTGGCCACCTGATGCGAAGAGTTGACTCACTGGAAAAGACTCTGATGCTGGGAGGGATTGGGGGCAGGAAGAGAAGGGGACGACCGAGGATGAGATGGCTGGATGGCATCACGGACTCGATGGACGTGAGTCTGAGTGAACTCCGAGAGATGGTGACGAACAGGGAGGCCTGGCATGCTGCGATTCATGGGGTCGCGAAGAGTCGGACACGACTGAGCAACTGAACTGAACTGAACCTATGCTCTTTGGCCTAAACAATCCTGGGGCTAACTGTTAGGGAAATTAAATAAATGGTCTCGCTTAGGCTTCAGAGGCAGAGAAAGCAGGCCTCTGACCTTGCTTCTGACCCGCCTGGAAACTGCCCTGACTGTGAGTGACCAGGAGTGACTGCCTGCTGTGAGTGCAAAACTTGCAGCACCATAGATAAGATGGGAAGTGAATCTTGAGATGGTTGAGCCCCTGGAAGGGGGCTGGCCAACCAAGCCCCAGGCTTGACAACATTCCAAGTTGTACAAGACAAAACAAACAGCATTAACATGAACCCAGTCTTACAATTTGCTCACAGATTGGTGATGATATCTCTTGGTATCCTGGGATTAATAGTGGAACTCTGAACTGACATCTTTGAGGTCTCACACAGACCAGAGATGCTGCCTGGGACCTTTTCCCAAATGGAACTCCAGGTGTGCTGTGACTTGGGCCTTCCCAGCACTGTTTAAGTCTGTATGCTGACTCTAATTTGGTGATGTATCTTCTGCTATTTCTATTCTCTGTTCTTTTAATGTTATATATTGAAAGTAAGCTCTATAATTCTCTAATAAATATTTGTATTATTTAAAAAAAAAAAAAAAGATCAAACCAGGCAATTCTAAAGGAAATCAACCCTGAATATTCATCTGAAGGACTGTTGCTGTGGCTGAAGCTCCAGTACTTTGGCCACCTGATGTGAAGAGCCCTGATGCTGGGAAAGACTGAAGGCAGGAGGAGAAGGGGGTGATAGAAGATAGGATGGTTAGGTAGCATTACCAACTCAATGAACATGAATTTGAGCAAACTGGAAGATAGTGAAGGTCAGAGGAGCCTGGTGTGCTGCAGTCTGTGGGATGGCAAAGAGTCAGATATGACTTAGTGTTTAACAATAGTAACAACAAACTCATAATCAATGAACTGTAACTCAATAAGTTATTGGCATAATAGGTGTTTTTTATGCTGGAAAGCACTAACTTGGAGGAAATAGGAGATTTGGAATGAAATTATAGACTCTACATAGTGTGTAAATATGTTACACTCTACATAGATGTAGATAACACATACATGTGGTGGGGTGGTGGAGTAATGTGGGCAAAGTAGAGGGAGGGTTTTAGTTCATATTAGGAATCCAGAAACTTCTCCAGGATTGATGAACATATTCTCTTAAGAAAAAAAAAATTTTTTTTTAAGTTGGTTAACAACAGTAACAAAACCAACACATTTATAACAATCACTTGTTTAAAGGCCATGCCGGCAGGATCTGAGTTTTGGTACCCTACTTCAAACTTTTCATCAGTCTGTAGTGCTAGAGATGTTGGCCTTTTTTCAAGGCATAAAGATCGTTTTTAGGCCCTTAATGTGTCAGACTTTACATTTATTCTCTTCTTTCTCCTAATAGCACTGACAAGTCTCAGAGTCCTTGGCTACTGAGAGGATGATGCACATTGGACCAGCTAAAAGGTCACTGAGTCTAGCACTTTACAAAACACTTAGCTTATGTCAGGAACTGGGGGGAGGGATTAAAAAAAAGGATAAGTCCAGTGCCCTCCAAGAGTGTGCAATCCTATTGAGTCTGGAAAAGAAAACTGAGAAATTGAGTTTACTACTGTAACATATGTTCTGTGAAGGCCGAGTGGACTTTACCAGTGTATCCCCAGAGTTGAGGATGGTACCTGACAAAGAGTAGAGGTCCCGTAACCATTTGGTGAGAAAAGAGTATGTGGGCTGGATTCACTAAGGAAGGTTTAATGCAGTAGTTTATAGTCAGTGGCTCAGATACTAAAGAATCTGCCTGCAGTGCAGGAGACCTGGATTTGATCCCTGGGTCAGGAAGATCCCCTGGAGAAGGGAGTGGCTACCCACTCCAGTATACTGGCCTGGAGAATTCCATGGACAGATGAGCCTGGCAGCCTACAGGCCATGGAGTCGTAAAGAGTTGGACACAACTGAGCAACTAACAGTCAGAAATGGACCTTAGAGGAAGATCTGGCTGAGCAGAAAATCATTTGCGTCATCATCATAGCAGCTGGCATTTACTATGAACCAGGCACTGAGCAAAGGACTTTATGTGAATTCTGTTCAGATGTTTCCGGTAGCCCTTAAAAGTTTAGGTACACAGGCCCAAAGCCCATTTTGCTTCTGCAAATCAGCTTGAGTGTTCCCTTGTCAGGTAGATCATCCCTGACCATACTGTCCAGAAGCATTCCTTCCTGTTACTCTATCTCAACCCCCTGTCCTTTCAGAGCACTGCTGACACGTCATGTAAATCTATTCAATATCTTTGGTGTATATTTTTCCAGTCTCTGAGGACAGAGACTGTGTCTGGTTTTATCACAGTTGGGTTCCGTGTATCTGCCAGCCAGCTCATTCCCTGGCAGTTGGAAGATACCCAATAAATAATTATTGAACAAGTACATTCTTCTGCACAGAATCATCTTTTCAGTTTAAAGAAACAAAAAAAAGTACCTCCAGAAAACTAAAAACAACCAAACAGAAAAACATAACCTACCAGGACTCCAGAGTCTCTGGGTCCAAATGTCCATTAGTGGGTCAAAGCATCTATTTCTTTTCTTTTTCAAAATCAGATTCTCTTTGTGCATCTGATACATAGCTAAAGAAGAGCACTCTGGTGAGAGCAGCATACTGTAAGGAAATTCACTATATGAATTCATGTTAAAATCTGATGGGTACAGTTTCCTCTGTGCAACATTTCAAGTAAAGCTTCTTAGATCTTTCTCTAAGAAACATACTGGCCATTACCTTTGGCTCAATATAAACTGGTTTCATACCTAATCATACCCATCCTATTTTCTCCAACTTTAAAAAGTGAGAAAATACTACAAGCAACAAATACATTGAAATTAAAATGTATTTTCCATGACCTTTAAACGATAAGATGTCAAATTATTCAAAGTAAAAGATGTGAAAATTATAACTATGTTGGTATCACTTCTCATCTATCAGATGGCAAAAGTGCAAAAGTTGACAGCATTTTATTGGCAGCCCACAGAGAGACAACCACTTTGATACATTGCTATGTATCTTAGTCGCTCAGTCGTGTCTGACTGTGAAACCCAATGTACTGTAGCCCAGCAGGCTCCTTTGTCCGTGTAATTTTCCAGGCAAGCATCCTGGAGTGGATTGCCATTCCCTTCTCCTGGGGATCTTCCCAACCCAAGGATTGAACCTGGGGCTCCCATATTGCAGACAGATTCTCTACCATCTGAGCCACCAGAGAAGCACAAAAGAAAATCCAGAAAAGTGATGATCAAGATTACAGACTCTTGGTCCACAGTGATAAAGCAAACACAATGTCCATGGCAGCCTGTCCATGCTGAATGTATCCAAAGGAGAAATAAAAAAAATATTTTCAGGATGATGGGTAGGAGAAGAGAAAGATAGTAGCGAGAATTTTGTGAAATAGTGACTCCTGTATAAAAATGGATGGTGGACCAAACTCTAGGAGCCATGCTTTGAAAGGACCTAGGGTACCAACTTCAGATTCCACTTAGTCAAAAGGTTCTGGGTCAAGTCTGGGGTAGAGGATTTCACATGTTTTATCTGATTTAATCTTAGTTCTCTATTTTAGCCATGTGTTGCCCCCTCCTTCATCACACTCTTATAAATGAGTGTTAACATTTACCTTTTTATATCACCAATCTTTTTGGAAGTGCTAATGCATAGTCAAGGTGTGTGTGCTCATTCACTGAGTCGTGTCCAACTCTTTGCCACCCCATGGGCTGTGGCCTGTCCTCTTTCAATGGGATTTTTCAGGCAAGAATACTGGAGTGGGTTGCCATTTCCTCCCTCAGGGGATCTTCCTGACCCAGGGATCAAACCCGAGTCTCCCACATCTCCTGCATTGGCAGGCAGTTTCTTTACCACTGAGCCATCTGGGAAGCCCCATAGTTAAGATAGCCAGAAGCAAAACCAGAGAAGCCTGTTGTAGTAGAAAGAATAGTGGAACTCCAAAGATGGCTATGTTCTAATTCCTAAAACCCATTAGGTCATATGGCAAAGGGGAATTAAGGTAGCAGATAGAGCTAAGGTTATTAACAAACTGACCTTAAGAAAGAGAGTATACCCTGGATTATTCAGGTGGGACCAATATAATCACAAGAGTTCTTAAATGTAGAAGAAGGCAGAAGGGAAGGTCAGAGTGATGCAATGTGATGAGAACTCAGCCAACTGTTGTTAGTTTTGAAGATGAAAGGGGGCCATGTTCCAAGGGATGCGGGCAGCCTTGAGAAGCTGGAAAGAGCAGGAAAATAGATTCTCCCATAGAGCCCCCAAAAGAGACTGCAGCCCTCCTGACACCTTGATTTATCCCAGTGAAACCCATCTCAGACTTCCAGCATCCACAAAACTGTAAAATAATAAAGTTGAATTGTTTTAAGCCACCAAGTGTGTACTAATTTGTTATAGCAGCAATAGCAAACTAGTGTGCTTGTTTATGGCCACAAACTGAAAACAAAACTCACTACAGATGATCCAACAGATCAGGTGCCTCAAACGGGTGATGACGGATGAGTTCAGGATGGTCAACCTGATGGTGGCCTGGTCCTTCCTGAACCTGATTGTGGAGATACAATGTGTACTAGCTGACAACAGCACTGGTGAAAGGTCATTCATTCTTGGCAGAGCACAGAGGGAAAGGATGAGCAGCTCAAAGGAGCCTGAGAAATCACCAGAGATAGCGGGGGTAACTCCAGTCCTGGATCCAGGACTTGCTGTGACAAGCAATTACTCTAATAGTTCAAACTTTGACACCCTTGTTGTTTCTGCAGCCCTCCTTCCTGTCTGTGATTTCATCTTTACATGAGAGGTAAAGACTACATCTCATTTTATGCTTACAGTTCTTGTACATCATGTCTTTCTCCTATTTGCAGCACACTTCAAAATTTTTTGAAACTAAAAGAAAATTTTAATAGGACATGTCTAGGTGTTCACTTTTTTCTTACCTTTCATGTTTGGGTATATGATGGGCACTTGAATTCCATGCAGTGTGATACATCTTCATATCAGCAAAGTTTTCTATTAGTTAATTTTCAATAATCTGTTTCTGTTAATTTATTGCTTATGGTTTTTTCTGTCTCGGGTCTTAGGAATAATTTTTATCTAGAATTATTATCTAGTCTCTGCCCTACCTGTTTATCACATTTTCACTCTCAGCATTTCCATTTTCCTTTTTTTTAATCTTGAGTAACCTTGAGAACACTCCCTCCCAGTGTTCTGAGAAACACAGAGTTAAGATAATAGATATCCAGGGTCGGGGGTGGCACTGCTGATTGGCCATTCTGAAGATAGCAGTTCAACATTCTCTTTTGTGCATGGTGAGGGAAACAGATGTCACAGAGTGATGTTTGATTGATAGTTGTAAAATCAAGGGGGTGAGAGCACAGTGAGAATAAATTCTGAATTTCCAGTCAGTGGATCTTTTTTAGGCAGAAAGCAGATGAAAACAATGAACAAATAAACAGATGAAAATCACACTACTCAGAAAAAAATAGGTTACTTCCCTGTATTTTTTCTAATGCTTCCTTCTTCTCAAGCTAATTCTCCACATCACTGCTTCAGTTTTCTTCTCTGTCAGTGTGTGACTATGTGATTTTATTTTAACTTTTTTTTAACAATAGTTCCATCTGATACAGTTTTTGATTTCTGATTCCATCTCAACTAGCTCCTTTAAAAAAAATCAGTTTGTTATCATATCTGTTTCATAGTTCATCTTTTATTTCAAACATCCATGTTTTCCTTAATCTTATTCAGAATGCAAAGCTGATGGTTTCTAAAATCAATTAGGTCTCCTATAGAAATATTTTCCAAACACATGTTATTCTGAAAACCTCAAGGGCCAAATTCTCTATCATTTATGTTATATAATGTTTCATAGGCTTCCCCTACCACATTTTAAATATTGATTATCCTTGAAAAGGGAGAACTATATTCAGCCCTGGTGAATGCCTGTATTCATGGGGCAACGGTGAGTGTTGGAATCCTCTGTTTGCATCTCAGACTGGAGGACTGGATGGGCAAGCCACCTAGCCCATCTTTGTTAGCCTACAGATTTCTTTTTATCCTAAATCTGTTCACTCTAAAGGATAGATCCCCTGGTCCTTGCAAGAGAGGACTTCTGGTCTTCAGGATTGATTCCTCTGCCCTCATGGGGGCAGTCATCTCTAGCAGTCTGTAGTTCTGCCTGTATTCACCACCTCACTTTTCCCTACTTAGAACCCCTCTAAGTTATATCCCCCTAGCTTCTCATTCCAGGCTTTGCTATGAAAACCTCCTTCCTGACATCTGGCAGATAGCTGGGGAACATTCCTAGTTGGTAACGCCAATGTGACTTTTTCATCTTCTCTCCTTGTGCTCATGAGTACTTTAATAGGAAACAGGAGAAGGATAACCAGTACTGCTTGGTTTCTGCTCTCTGGGAGCTCTGGTTGAGAATCAATGGAGACTTTCCGGCTGGGCTTTCAGAAACTTGCCCCACTTGCTATTTTGCCTCGTCTCCCGTGTAGGAATCCTGTGCTTCAGCTCTCCTAGTTTCTTCGTTTCCTCTCTGAAACACTACCCTCATTCATAGCCAGCCTCTTCCTAACAGTTTCACAAGACGGCCTCCGCAAAGCCAGCTCCAAGATGGAGACTAGGGTGCAAAGGGCTCCTAAAGGGAGCTTGAGGTCAACGCCTGTGGAAAGACGCAGGGAAGCAAGATTAAACAAACTGAACTCCCACTGAAGGCCTTGGGAGCCTTGGCGGTGGAATGGTCCTTTAGATATCCCACACTGGGAAAAGAGGGGCAGGATTTTATATCTCAAGCAAGAATTCTTCAGATGTGGACTGCTCTCAGAGAAATGACTGTGAGGAAGGCAGTTTCAATAGGGTTGACAGCTGAACAAATCTTTCAGCAGCATTCCCAACATCTGAGGGAATAAATTACTTGTTCCTCAGAGGGATCTGCGTAGCATAGCAGCAGTCAGTGGATAAGACGGCCCAATACCTTAGCCTCTTTGAGTCTTAAGAAACTGAATTGAAATGCTAATAACACAGAGTGCCATCTTTCATTGGGTTGATTAAGGTAAAGGGCAAGATTATAAACTTCCTGCCATCAATTAGAGTAAGATGACAACCAGATGGCCTTCGATTAGAACCAGAATTGTTTAGAGTACTTCAAGCTAAAATGATTTTTTTTAACTTATGAGCTATAGTTGACATTTAACAATATATTGATTTCAGTTGTACAACATATGATTTCATATTTGTATATATTGCAAAATGATCACCACAGTTTAGTTTAACATCCATCACCTTACATAGTTACAAAACCTTGTTTTCTTTTGATGAGAACTTTAAAGATATACCCTCATGCTGCTGCTACTGCTGCCAAGTCGCTTCAGTCGTGTCCGACTCTCTGCGACCCCGTAGACGACAGTCCACCAGTCTCTGCTGTCCCTGGGATTCTCCAAGCAAGAACGCTGGAGTGGGTTGCCATTTCCTTCTCCAATGCATGAAAGTGAAAAGTGAAAGTGAATTCGCTCAGTCGTGTCCAACTCTTAGCAACCCCATGGACTGCAGCCCACCCTCATAGCAACATTCAAATATGAAATACAGTATTGTTAACTATATTTATATTATTATAACCATATATGTTGGGCTTCCCTGTTGGTGCAGAGGTTAAAGCGTCTGCTTGCAATGTGGGAGACCTGGGTTCAATCCCTGGGTTGGGAAGATCCCCTGGAGAAGCAAATGGTACCCCCACTCCAGTATTCTTGCCTGGAGAATCCCATGGATGGAGGAGCTTGGTGGGCTACAGTCCACAGGTCGCAAAGAGTCAGACTTCAGTCAGNGTTGGGAAGATCCCCTGGAGAAGCAAATGGTACCCCCACTCCAGTATTCTTGCCTGGAGAATCCCATGGATGGAGGAGCTTGGTGGGCTACAGTCCACAGGTCGCAGAGAGTCAGACTTCAGTCAGACTTCACTTTCACAACTATATATTTATTTACTAAAGATGGTTTATGACAATTGATAATGAAACTACAGAATAATATTAGATAAGTATAATTAGTGAAGTGAAGTGAAGTCGCTCAGTCGTGTCCAACTCTTTGTGACCCCATGGACTGTAGCCTACCAAGCTCCTCTGTCCATGGGATTCTCCAGGCAAGAGTACCGGAGTGGGTTGCCATTCCATTCTCGTAAGTAATAAAAACTAGGAGTTGTCTGTTTTGAGAGAAGACCAAGAATTAATACAAAGACTGCTGATTTTGTGAAGAGAATTTATGTTGTCTCTATAATTTTCCTTCTTATAATACAAGAGCCTGAAAGTAAAATGATCACAAGCTTTAAACACCTATGGAAGAGATTTTTGTTTCATTCAGCTGTGAAGCAAAACCCTCATTTATGTCCTGTCACCTTATAGGTCAGCAAGGCCATGAGTAACTATGACTTAGAAACTTGATATATGCTTCCTCAGAGACAGCTGATAACTAGAGATGGAAAAACAATTGAATCAGTGGTTACAAAACACATGTGTGCAGAGGAATGGGAGTAAGGGCAATGCCTTTCATTTTCCAAGAGAACCTAAGAATTCAGATTTCTGTGTGAAGTTTCCAGATTTTTTAGTGTAGGAGACTAATGCAACTTAAAAAAATTATCATGTGAGTCAAACAATAAATGTTATAAAGTGAAATCAGGCCTGCGGGCTGCCTGACTGTAACCTATGAGTTCAGTGTTTCATCAGAATCCTTTTTGGTAAAGTCAATGAAAGTTGCGATACAAACAGAACAGTGTTGTCATTTATTGCAATAGCATTTCCTTCAAAACCTTTGTTATAACGTTACATCAGCCCCAGAATATTGCTGTTTAAGTAGACAACCAACATCAAGACTATTACTAATATACAGTAAGAGTATAACTATATATTCCTTTATATTTGGCAATAGTTCAGGTGAGTAAAAAATTTAAGGCTTTTGACCAAAGGCCATTATACAACTTTTAGAGACTAAAAATCTAGTACCTTTTGCTCTTCAAAGTCAGAAGTGACATGGACACATAGTCTTTCGTGTTATCAGTTTCTCGTCTTTCTGCTGGAAATAACATTTCCCTATTTGTGTCTCAGTGGTAAAGAATCTACCTGCCAATACAGGAGACGTGGGTTGGATCCATAGGTCAAGAAGGTACTCTGGAGAAGGAAATGGCAACCCACTCCAGCAGTCTTGCTTGGGAAATCCCATGGACAGAGGAGCCTGGTGGGCTGCAGTCCATGGGGTTTCAAAGAGTTGGACACGACTGAAGCAACTGAGCCTGCACACAGGCATTCTTGAGAACCACTCTTCCTTTTTCAGTTCTGTGATTCCTTTGGGAGCTGCCGTGTTTTTGTCCTGTGTTGATTTCCTGTTCACTATTAACTGATCTAGTCCTGAGTGTCTGACCCGAGGCAGATGAATCAGAGCTTCCTGAGAAAAGGAGTCAGGCCCTGTCTGATGGCAGGAGCCATGCGGAAGAAGTTTGTCTCTGATGAAAGAGACGAACACTCAGCTCACCTGCCAGGAAAACCTGAGCAGGTGACAAGGAAAGAGAGAAGGAGTCTTGGCTGCATTTGTGACCCCGGCTCCAGCTGTTTCTGAGACGCGGCTGTATCTCTACACTACTTTCAGTCTGATTGTTCACGGAAACGTGCTCCACAGCACATGTCATTAGGTAGTACAAATCAAAACCACAGTGAAATACCTCTTAGCAAACACTTTTTGGCTTAACCAAAAAGACAATAGCAAGTATAGGTGAGGATGTGCAGAAATTGAAACTTACATTATGGTGGGATAATAAGACGGTACAGTAATCTTGGAGAATAGTTTGGACGTTTCTCTAAAAGCTGCTTGAAAATTGGAATGGTATGTCTGCAAAAAACTTACATATGAATGTTCACGGAAGCATTATTCATAATAGCCCCAAAGTGGAAACAACCTAAATATATCTAACAGCTGATGAACAGACAAATAAAGTGTGATACATTCATACACAAGGGGCTTCCCTGGTAGCTCAGATGGTAAAAAATCTGCCTGCAGTGCAGGAGTCCTGGATTCAATCCCTGGGTCAGGAAGATCCCCTGGAGATGGGAATGGTTACCCACTCCAGTATCTTGCCTGGAGAATTCCGTGGACAGAGGAGCCTGGTGGGTTACAGTCCATGGGGTTGTAAAGAGTCAGACACCTCTGAGCAACTGACACTTTCCCTTTCAGGTTCTCTATAAACAGAGAAAGTGATCCAGGTAGGGGGTATTTTTTATTTTACACACAGTCAGGAGAAAATCTTGGCCTGTGAGTGCAGCAGGAAAAAAAAATCTGGCTGAAAGCACTTTCCTATGTGAATAAAACTGATTAGAAACTCTACTTGGAACTCTGAGGAACATTAGACCTGGGAAATTGGCTCTCTGAGGCTGATTTATTTTATGGGTATTTAATTGTCCCCAAGTTATCATCTCAGGTCAAACTGAGTATGAAAATACTGTATAAATGGCATAACTTGTGTTTCATTTTGCTTAATTTTGGTGGAAGAAGTTGATTTTTTTTTTTAATCCTTTTCCAACAAAAGATCGTGTATCCCAGACTCTGAGATGGAAAAATAGATGCCATCTCTCTGCAGGGCTAGGGAATGGCAAAGTCAAAATATTGAAAAGCCAGAGAAATGAGGAATCTGGCAATGGGTGAATTTTTTTCATTATTTATATCCTGTATGTTTTCAAAAATAAATTTTAACACACTGTGGTAGAGTGTGAGCATTTAATTCGGCATGAAAATGAAGGCAAGTGAAGCAAAAATATGAGTGATGATTATGAAGGCTGAATTAATTAAGATGCTTTGAGATGAATTCATGTGGTAAAAACCCATCTAATCTACTTTTAGCCAAAAGGGTGACTGAATGACTCAAGTAAGTAAGTAGTCCAGGAGTGCATCTAGAGTCAGGCAAGGCTTATTCCAGGAGTTCAGACAATGTCATTAAGGCAAAGTCTTTTTCTCTTGACTCTCCTTTTTTTTTTTCCATTTCTTCTCCTCTAGTCCTATCTTTTATTGTGTTGACTGCATTTTCTTTTTTCCACATTTCCCACTTCTACTGTTTTATATATGTGTATGCATGTGTGCATGTAAGTGGTTACTTTATTTAAACACACAGTTTAAACAAAATCTCTATTCTCCAAGCAAAAAAAAAGACACGACTTACTTTTATTTCTCTCTGCACTATTCTTCCCAACTTCCATGTTACTACTCTCTGAAATTTTGGTCCCAGCTTGTTTTTAAACATATAATTTTTAAAACATTATTCATTTTGATTTACTACTATATTGTTGTTGATTTATTTGCTCACTGTGACTTTTTGCACCCTTCCTTTAGATTCACTTTTTTTTTTTTTCTTGCAAGAGTACAGCCTAGTGTAGTTTTTTCAGTGAGAGTCTTTGGGTAGTAAATTTTTCAAATATTTTTATGTATTAAAATATCTATTTTGTCTTTCCACTTGGCTAGATATAGAATTCTGAGTCCAAAATTATTTTCCTTTAGCATATTGACTGATGATCTCCAGTGCTGTTGATAATTTCATTGTCATTCCTTTCTTGTATTATTATGTCTTTTCCCTCTGATAGCTTTTAGAATGTTCACTTTATCTCTGATGCTCTGGAGTTTTACATGATATGCCTGAAGTGAGCTCGCTCAGTTGTGTCCGACTCTTTGCGACCCCATGGACTGTAGCCCACCAGGCTCTTCCATCCACGGGATTCTCTAGGCAAGGATACTGGAGTGGGTTGCCATTTCCTTCTCCAGGGGAATTTCCTGACCCAGGGATCGAACCCAGGTCTCCCACATGGCATGCAGGTGCTTTACCCTCTGAGCAACCGGGGAATTCACTTGATAGGGATTTTCTATATGAGAGCTCATTTCTTCCCCTTTAGCTCTGGGTTGTTTTTCCTAGTATCTCTTCAATGTTATCTTTTCACTATTTCTTCTATTCTCTGCTTCTGACACTGTACTAAATATATAGATGTGTTCTCTTTGAACTTTCCTTTAACTTTTCATTCTCTTTATCTTTTTGAACTTCATTCTGGGAGATAAACTTTGTTTGACCTTCTGGTTTACCCATTCATTCTTCAGCAGTAAGGAAGCTGATATGAAGCTCATCTATTCAATTTTGATTTCAATACTATATTTTCTTTTTAACATTCCTAGTTGATCCTAGTTCTAGCATGTCCTAGTTTTAAACTTTCTCTTGTTTCGTGGATTTGTTTGTCCCATCTAAATTTGTTTCCTGAGGATTTTGAGAATATCCTCACTGGAAAGTTCCTCCTTCCAGTATTCATTGCTACTAAACAATAAAAGTTCATTTATGAGTAGATTACATTGAAATAAATGTCTCAAGAACTAGAAGCTTCTAAGGGATTGAGAACCAAGAATATCCTCTTCTCTCTTTCTATTTTACATCTTCTCAAAAGATAGCATTTAGGAATGAAACGGATTTTATAAAATGCGTTTGACCCATTTAGAAATACTTGTAAGAAATTAGATTCCTCCAGAGAAGAACTAGGAAGTTATTTTTTTTTCTCTTCCCTTTCCAATCTTGATAAAAAGTGCTAAGGGCACATAAATCAAGATCAAAACTTGGCTTCATCAAAAGCTTGCAAATGAAATATAGCAAGGCAGTCTAAGACAACAGAGAATCAAAACATCCAGGATTCTCGGCATCCTCAAGTTTGCTCTGAAGCTTAAAGGGTGACACAAAACCAGTTGCAAGAAGTGAGAGTGAACTATGTCTTTAACATTTGCAGTCTGAGATCAATAATCAGGTAAAATTGTAATTGGATTTGGAAGAGATTTAGCGTCTCCTCCCTTAATGATCCTATTTTGAAACCTGAACTTTGCTGGGAGGGCTAAATAATTTGAGTTTTTTAAGGCTACACTGAGAAGCCTTGAGTTTTGCTTAATTGTTTCTAAATATGGAAGAAAACAAAACATAAAAAGCCTGGTTTTGATTAGGTGGAGTGAACATTTAGATCTGCTAACCTGGAAACATCCTATCACAGGCCAATAAAACACAGTGTCACTTAGATAATTTTATCATTGCTGATTTTATTTTACATTTTGCCCCAAATAGTATTTTACTCTCTAAAGTTTATTTTTGTTACAATTTGATTTATTCCTTTTTTCAGAGATAAAACATTTAGAAAAAAATCATTGATTATAAATTTGTCTCATGACTTGGAAATATCATGGGGCAAGATGGAAAACCTCTGAACTATTTAGTTTGCTGAGTGTTTCTTAGCTTCTATGTTGTCTGAGTAGCTTACCTCTTGCATCACTTTAAAAAAATAATGCATTTTGCCAACAATAAATTGGCAGTGTTAAATGACAGACTTAAGTAATTTTTCTTTTGTTTCATTTTCCATGTGTCTTTTGCAATTGTCTTTCACGATGTCACGAAAGAGAAAACAGATTTATCAAGAAACTTGCTTTGAGTTATAACTAGAACCACTATTATATGTTTTTTCACTGGAAAATCTATTTTACAAGTGGATTTTCATTGTGTTTGGGGGAAACCTTTTGTTCCAAATGAATCAGCAAAAACATTTTCTAAATCCTGTTGGAACCACAAATTGAANTTTTTTTTTTTTCTTGCAAGAGTACAGCCTAGTGTAGTTTTTTCAGTGAGAGTCTTTGGGTAGTAAATTTTTCAAATATTTTTATGTATTAAAATATCTATTTTGTCTTTCCACTTGGCTAGATATAGAATTCTGAGTCCAAAATTATTTTCCTTTAGCATATTGACTGATGATCTCCAGTGCTGTTGATAATTTCATTGTCATTCCTTTCTTGTATTATTATGTCTTTTCCCTCTGATAGCTTTTAGAATGTTCACTTTATCTCTGATGCTCTGGAGTTTTACATGATATGCCTGAAGTGAGCTCGCTCAGTTGTGTCCGACTCTTTGCGACCCCATGGACTGTAGCCCACCAGGCTCTTCCATCCACGGGATTCTCTAGGCAAGGATACTGGAGTGGGTTGCCATTTCCTTCTCCAGGGGAATTTCCTGACCCAGGGATCGAACCCAGGTCTCCCACATGGCATGCAGGTGCTTTACCCTCTGAGCAACCGGGGAATTCACTTGATAGGGATTTTCTATATGAGAGCTCATTTCTTCCCCTTTAGCTCTGGGTTGTTTTTCCTAGTATCTCTTCAATGTTATCTTTTCACTATTTCTTCTATTCTCTGCTTCTGACACTGTACTAAATATATAGATGTGTTCTCTTTGAACTTTCCTTTAACTTTTCATTCTCTTTATCTTTTTGAACTTCATTCTGGGAGATAAACTTTGTTTGACCTTCTGGTTTACCCATTCATTCTTCAGCAGTAAGGAAGCTGATATGAAGCTCATCTATTCAATTTTGATTTCAATACTATATTTTCTTTTTAACATTCCTAGTTGATCCTAGTTCTAGCATGTCCTAGTTTTAAACTTTCTCTTGTTTCGTGGATTTGTTTGTCCCATCTAAATTTGTTTCCTGAGGATTTTGAGAATATCCTCACTGGAAAGTTCCTCCTTCCAGTATTCATTGCTACTAAACAATAAAAGTTCATTTATGAGTAGATTACATTGAAATAAATGTCTCAAGAACTAGAAGCTTCTAAGGGATTGAGAACCAAGAATATCCTCTTCTCTCTTTCTATTTTACATCTTCTCAAAAGATAGCATTTAGGAATGAAACGGATTTTATAAAATGCGTTTGACCCATTTAGAAATACTTGTAAGAAATTAGATTCCTCCAGAGAAGAACTAGGAAGTTATTTTTTTTTCTCTTCCCTTTCCAATCTTGATAAAAAGTGCTAAGGGCACATAAATCAAGATCAAAACTTGGCTTCATCAAAAGCTTGCAAATGAAATATAGCAAGGCAGTCTAAGACAACAGAGAATCAAAACATCCAGGATTCTCGGCATCCTCAAGTTTGCTCTGAAGCTTAAAGGGTGACACAAAACCAGTTGCAAGAAGTGAGAGTGAACTATGTCTTTAACATTTGCAGTCTGAGATCAATAATCAGGTAAAATTGTAATTGGATTTGGAAGAGATTTAGCGTCTCCTCCCTTAATGATCCTATTTTGAAACCTGAACTTTGCTGGGAGGGCTAAATAATTTGAGTTTTTTAAGGCTACACTGAGAAGCCTTGAGTTTTGCTTAATTGTTTCTAAATATGGAAGAAAACAAAACATAAAAAGCCTGGTTTTGATTAGGTGGAGTGAACATTTAGATCTGCTAACCTGGAAACATCCTATCACAGGCCAATAAAACACAGTGTCACTTAGATAATTTTATCATTGCTGATTTTATTTTACATTTTGCCCCAAATAGTATTTTACTCTCTAAAGTTTATTTTTGTTACAATTTGATTTATTCCTTTTTTCAGAGATAAAACATTTAGAAAAAAATCATTGATTATAAATTTGTCTCATGACTTGGAAATATCATGGGGCAAGATGGAAAACCTCTGAACTATTTAGTTTGCTGAGTGTTTCTTAGCTTCTATGTTGTCTGAGTAGCTTACCTCTTGCATCACTTTAAAAAAATAATGCATTTTGCCAACAATAAATTGGCAGTGTTAAATGACAGACTTAAGTAATTTTTCTTTTGTTTCATTTTCCATGTGTCTTTTGCAATTGTCTTTCACGATGTCACGAAAGAGAAAACAGATTTATCAAGAAACTTGCTTTGAGTTATAACTAGAACCACTATTATATGTTTTTTCACTGGAAAATCTATTTTACAAGTGGATTTTCATTGTGTTTGGGGGAAACCTTTTGTTCCAAATGAATCAGCAAAAACATTTTCTAAATCCTGTTGGAACCACAAATTGAAGTTACTAGTGATATTTCATGGAGAAGGAAATGGCAACTCACTCCAGTACTCTTGCCTGGAGAATCCCAGGAACAGGGGAGCCTCGTGGACTGCTGTCTCTGGGGTCGCAGAGAGTTGGACCCGACTGAAGCGACTTAGCAGCAGCAGCAGTGATTTCAAAATTCCATTTTGTTAGAAAATACCTTGTATAGTAAGAATGATGGACCTATGTTAAATATATTTCTACTTTTCATCTATTTAAATGAACCACTGTCCTATACAACTACTGGCTTTAGGCACCAGGTTAAAACACAGCTTTTCAAAAATTATTTTAAAGCCTGAGAAAATCAAACACACCCATTACTGAAATCTATCCTTCTAGTTCATGAAATGAATTGCTTCATTGAAACCTACTTGTTTCTACCAAATCCCCTTGTTATACGCTGGCTCTACATGGATAGACAGTTTTAGAATTTTCCAAAAGTGATCACAGAGCTGACTCAAGCTTCCTGAATCTGTAGCACTCAGGGTGTTTTGTGGTTTGGCTCACAAACCTGAAGTTACTCCAGTCTTCACTAGAACCATAAGTCTTGCCCTTGGCAGATTAAATATTCAATTCAATTTTTCAGACATGTGCTAAATGGAGAAGGGAGAAAGATGGTAGGAATAATCATGGCCCAAGATCCACAGTTATCACTCACAACACCTTGTTAAAACAGAATCTCCTTCTGATTTTGGCAATGTGATGGACTGTGCTAATGCCCGATTTTAAAAAAAATTCTGTTATCAGATGAATTTCCTAATTAACATTTGACAGTATAGTCCTTATGACTATCTAAATATTTGCCTCTCTAGAATGTGCAGGTAGAGAGGGGCCACATTATTTTTAAAACAAATAAGCAAGCAAATAAATAAATAAACTGATGGGACATGAGACTATCAATTTAGTGCTAGGTACTTATTAAGCACATAATAATTTGTTAAATACCAGTCCAGTGCCTTATGCTTTATTTATCAGTTCAGTTCAGTTCAGTTCAGTCGCTCAGTTGTGTCTTACTCTTTGCCACCCCATGAATCGCAGCACACCAGGCCTCCCTGTTCATCACCATCTCCCGGANTTTCCATCTTTCTGATGTCTATGAGTTGTTCTTGCAAACAAATAGGTACAAGCTGCATTTCCCCCCTTTTTAACACATATATACAAAACTCTTCATTTTGAAGATTTATAAAATAGGTTAGCAAACTCTTCTTTCATATTTTCAAAAGTAGCAACTATGAGAGCTTTTAACACCTTGCCTGGAGAACTCACTGAAAGTTCTTATGATTATGGTTGATTAGAAGTAAAGGATATAGATTAAAATCAGTCAAAGAGACACACTGGGCAGAGTTTGGGGGCCCCCAGTGCAGAGCACCCATTGGCCTCTCCTTTGAGCCAGGATACTTTGCCCTCTTGGCATCGATGTGTGACAATGTACATGGGGCAATGTCAACCAGACAAGTTCATCTGAGTCTCAATGTGCAGAGATTTTTAAAAATTCATATTTTTGAAAAAGCTTCAGATATACACTGTATGGACTTAAGAAGTATTCAGGGGCTTGCCTGGTGGCCCAGCAGTTAAGACTCTCCACTTCTACTGTGGGACGCATGGGTTTGATGATCTCTGATGGGGGAACTGAGATCCTGCGTGATGCACAGTGTGGCCCAAAAAACTATCCAGAGTGTCCTGGGGACTCCATTATGTAGATGTGATTGACGGATNGTTTGATGATCTCTGATGGGGGAACTGAGATCCTGCGTGATGCACAGTGTGGCCCAAAAAACTATCCAGAGTGTCCTGGGGACTCCATTATGTAGATGTGATTGACGGATAGATTGTCCCTATAGTTGAACCCAGTCTCCTGGTCGACTTATACCATGTGACTCAAAACCCCAACTCACCAGTTTCTGTAAAACAATAGGAGTGAAGCTTAGGAGTTAATTCTTGGAATTTTCTCATTTCTGGAAATCTCTTTTCAACCAACTGAATCTGACCCAAGTTTTCCTGGCCCAGGTCCCACTCTCCCCAGTGGGTAAAACAGTCTCTTGAATTTTTAACTACTCTCGGTTTGAGGGCAGACTTTCTTTTGTAGGCCTGATCAATTAGGAAACCAGGTCTTTGTAAAAACTGCCTTCTCCATTCAAGTCTTTCAGCTTTCCAGCAAACCTAAAATAATACTTTCTCCTGTGGCCCCTTTTTCTGACTCTCGATTTGAATAATCCCCTCTTCTCTGAATGCTTCATGAAAACTTTGGTGCTAGGTTAGAGTACTTATCAAATTGTTTTCCTTTGTTGTTGTTTATTTGATCTTCACTAGACTGTGCGTTCCTTGTTTATTTTAGATACAAAGAACAGGCAGGAATTTTAAAAAGGCACGTAGTACAAAGTTTATCTGGATTAAGTCACTAGTATTTATGTAAGAAGGTGGACTCCAAGATAATACAGAGAAATTATCTTTAAATATGTCACAATTCAAAGAAATATTTTTGCTGTTATACACCTGTAACTAACATGATATTATAAATCTACTGTGCTTCAAATTTTAAAAAGGAGGGAAAGGAAAGGGCACCTCTAAAAAAAAAATCAAGAAATAAAAATAAAAAGAGCAGAGATTCCATAGTGAGCTCTTCCTGGGGTTAATGATTGCCTTATCTTCTGTTCTCCTTGGAAGTGTTTTTCCAGTTAATGTTTCATCATCTGTGTTGCTATAACACTTGATTCCTCAAAAGTATATAAACATCTACATGAAAAAATAAGTTTTTAAAAATAAATATTTTGGAAGAGGCAGCAAGCAGATTGTCCAAGTTCTTGAGGTCAACTCATAACTTCTTCAATCTATGTCTTGAAAAATATATATCTTTGCAGCAAGAAAAGACTGTGTAGACTCACTTGAATTTGCTTTCCATTCTGTAAAAGGAGAGAATAAGTTGTATTGTTTGTTAAAATATTTTCTTTGCAATAATTTATTGTATTTTAAGGGCAATTTTTTAAGTTTTTATTTAGGAATTTAGGAGATACGGATCAAATAGTCAATGTCTGACTACATGCTCAGTTTACACAAATGTTTCATTATTACTAATAAATTTGATGTGTAAATTTGCACAAAGACAATGGCATAGTTTTTCACTTGTATGCAGTACTCTCCAAAGGGAGATAAGTACACAGGCCACAGTATGGATGAAAAACACCCCCCAAGAGGAACGTTTGTAGTATAAATGCCTGGTATTAAAGTTTTTGATTGTAATGTGAGTGCCTGACATTAAGCTTTTGGTTGCAGGGGCATCAATTTCAAAGACATTCATCTCAGATAAACATATTGCCAGCTGTATGATGAAGTTATTATAGAAAAAACTAGATGAGGAACCAAGCTGAGTACCACCTCAACATCCATGAATTCCTGACTTTAGAAAACTTTGGGTGACCTAGGTAATTGACCACTTTGGTTTCAGAGGGAGAGCAGTGAGCAGTTCTGAAGAGAGATCTTAGTTCTTTGCCCAGGAATTAACGCTGTGTAACCTGGATGAAAACTAGGAATCTTAGCCACCAAACCAGCAGGAGCTAGAGGCTAGAGGCAAGTGGCCCTGGTTCTTGTCCCTGTTTGAAAGCAAGAAAGTTTCAAGGAGGTAAAAACTGTAAAAAGAGGTACAACGTTTATTGTTAGACATAGTACAATGAATGGGAAAGCACACAGGAAAACAGGTTGTTTACTTAAGATAGAAACAAGACAGAAATACACACCAGAGAGAAAGGGTATGGGAATCCTCTCTAAAGAGGAGGCGTGCAGTAAGTCAGAAGGTAGACAGGGACACACACCCAGAGGGGAGTGCGGAGTCCTGAATAAGGAGGCGTGCAGTAGAGAAGTGATGTAAATTACTTTTAAAGGATCATCCTCCTGGATCTTTGATTACCTTTGGCCAATTACCTTGTTTCTTTCTTCACATCCGACTGGCCCATGGACCCTCCCAAAGATGTGGGAGCAACTTTTTGCTAAGATGGATCTCACCGCAGTGGCCTATGGGTGCATGTCCATACTTATTATGGTGTGGTGCCCCCTCCCTTTTGGATCCCCAAGAAGCCTTCCTGAGCATGTGCAGACAGGGAAATCTTCCTTGACCTCAGGAGTGGGCACCTTATCTCTTTGTTTTAGCAGAGCTCAGCTTTTGCCACTAGCTTTGTCCTTGGAGTGTCTGGGTTAGAACAAAACTCAAACTTTACTCCACTTGGCAAACACCAGGTTTCCGGCCCAGAGGCCCACTATTTTCTACCTCAACTTGAGTGGCCTGCTTCTTTTTCCTTTCTCACACTTTGTGTGTGTGTGTGTGTTTGTGTGTGTGTGTGTGNGCACCTTATCTCTTTGTTTTAGCAGAGCTCAGCTTTTGCCACTAGCTTTGTCCTTGGAGTGTCTGGGTTAGAACAAAACTCGAACTTGACTCCACTTGGCAAACACCAGGTTTCCGGCCCAGAGGCCCACTATCTCCTACCTCAACTTGAGTGGCCTGCTTCTTTTTCCTTTCTCACACTTTGTGTGTGTGTGTGTGTGTGTGTGTGTGTGTGTGTGTGTGTGTTAAATTGCTCAATCGTGTCTGACTCTTTGTGACCCCATGGACTGTAGCCCTCCAGGCTCCTCTCTCTGTTCAATATTCCAGGCAAGAATATTGGAGTGGGTTGCCATTCCCACACCTTATTCCTACTCTTCTGCCTTAACTTTGCCAAAAAAGAGTGAACCCATGAAACTTTATGTACCCCACCTTTGCATGCTAATAAACAGAACCCCAGGCCCGTGCTCCCTCCCTCTCTCACTACTCAAGACCTTGTATCACCCTCTAGCATGTCATGTACCCTCCAGGACCTGTGACTAATAAATCTCATTCATCAGAATTCCCTGATGGCTCTACTGAGATGTGGGCTGCAGCCATAATAAAAAACCAAAGAAAACTAGTCACAATATTGGCCCTGGTGGTGGGGGTGGGGGTAATGTCTGGCCGATTTACAGACTGAGTTTAACTGTGTGGGTGATCAATCAATCAATCAGTCATGTCTACATAATGGAGCCCCAGTGAAAACCCTGAACACTGAGGCTCAGATGAGCTTTTCTGGTTGGCATTACTCCACGCTCACTGTCACACGTCAACACAGGACTCTAAATCCAACAAGCAGCCAAAGATACAAAATTAGGTGCTAGTCAGGGATGATTCAGGCCCCTCTTCCAGACCTGGAGCCAGGCCACAAACCCCTGGGAAGACCCCATAAGTACAAGTTTCAGAGCTCTTAGGGACATCAGGGTGACGCCACAGGCATNTAGGTGCTAGTCAGGGATGATTCAGGCCCCTCTTCCAGACCTGGAGCCAGGCCACAAACCCCTGGGAAGACCCCATAAGTACAAGTTTCAGAGCTCTTAGGGGCATCAGGGTGACGCCACAGGCATAGGGCAGAGGCCAGAGAACACTCTGCAGAGAAGAAAGCAGATACCTGGCCCAGTGAGTATCCAGGTCCCAGACTGGAAAGGTGTCCAGTCCCTTTCCAAAGGGACTTGGAAAATTTCAAGGAAGGGGCTTCAAAGGGTAAAAGCCTGAAGAGGCAGGGTTGGGGTGGAGGCCCCTCTTAGAGCAGTTACTACGACCGAGAAAATGTTTCTTTCAGAAATGCTTGCCTTTTGCACTAGTTAAGTTCTAATAGCACCAGTCCCCACCTCCCCCTTGGAATTTCTGTGACCATATGCTAATTAAACTAGAAAGCTGAGTACAGCAAAAATAGAGATTTTTAACGGAGAAGGCAATGGCATCCCACTCCAGTACTCTTGCCTGGAAACTCCCATGGACGGAGGAGCCTGGTAGGCTGCAGTCCATGGGGTCACTGAGTCAGACATGACTTCACTTTCACTTTCACTTTTCACTTTCATGCATTGGAGAAGGAAATGGCAACCCACTCCAGTGTTCTTGCCTGGAGGATCCCAGGGATGGCGGAGCCCAATGGGCTGCCATCTGTGGGGTCACACAGAGTCGGATACGACTGAAGCGACTTAGCAGCAGCAGTAGAGATTTTTAAAGACCGTGCTATAAAATCCTTCTCTTCTCTAATTCTTTGAGTTGTTAACCTCTAGACAGCTCTCAAACTTTCAGCTGTACTAGGGCCTTTCACAGCTGCAAATCCTCTTTCTAGAATCTTTAATGCCCTAAACAGATCAAATTTCCCTAGAAGATATTCCTCCTTGCCTGTGTTATTAATATTTCCATTTCCGGGAAGAGTTTTACATCTGCGTTGCAAAAGAGCAATTATGCCTCCTTCTCACTTACCATGGCAGGATAAATGTTCCTTTCCCGACAAGCAGTTTGGATGCCTTCCAACCCCCGAGGCTCTGTGCATCAGTCCCTATGGAAATCCTTTCCCTTTCCAGACAAGTTGTCATCTCCAGTACAAAATGGGTCTTGTGCTTGCCCTAACTCATACTGCTTCCCCCATACTCTCTAGCAGTCCAATTCTTCTAGCAAGGAGGTGGAATAAACCATTTCTGTCCTTCCACACCCATCTTCCCCTACACCCCTGCTGGATGAATGTCTCCTCTGTTTCCCTACTTTAACACCTTTGATCATGTTCTTTCCTGCACCTGAATTCCATCACTCTCCTTCCCCTCATGTCACTTCAGAGAAAAAGGAACACCAGTTTCATCACAAGGCCAAGTTAAAGTACCGTCTTTC
The DNA here is from genome assembly GCA_006410735.1 of Raphicerus campestris. Classification (NCBI taxonomy): domain Eukaryota; kingdom Metazoa; phylum Chordata; class Mammalia; order Artiodactyla; family Bovidae; genus Raphicerus; species Raphicerus campestris. The sequence continues at coordinate 455,010 of SJYW01021468.1, read as the reverse complement.
CAAAAGCACGATTGTGGCCATTTACCTTTCAGAAGAGTCTAAGAAAAGCAGCACAAAGCTTCTCCTCCTGTCAGAATTTCCAGCATTAACTAGCACACAGGCTCCAGGCCGGCAGATAGAAGTGGAAAGGGACACAGCATTTTTCCCAGCTACAAGCTGAACTCAGTGGCAGTCTATTGAAAAAAATTAAATTAAAAGGACCAAATTGCATGGAAGGATGTGGGAGAAGGCAGGAAAAAAAATAAAACACTGCCTGCAAGTAGAAACATGTTTTTAAAATTTCTACAGGTAAAACCGTCAGGACAGCATATCGACCTTCATGGGCCCTACACATTTTGGGCCCACAGGCCACCTAAACAATGCCTTTTCTTGGGCATGAAAACTGTAAGAAAAATAATTAAACATTTTCTTCAGTCCCAAGTTCATTTTTTTTCTTTTGATTATAAAAGATATTTAAACAATTTGGTGAGCCTCTAAAGTATTGTGGGTGTCTAGAAATTATGCATAATGGATAGTCAGCCCTTAGACTATATCTTATAATGTATCATAAAAGTCATGGTTTGTTATAGTGGTTAAGAGTGGTTATCCTAGAGCCAGACTGTCTAGGTTTGTATCCTGTTTCTGCTCTTCTCTATCTGTGTGACCTCAGGGGAGTTATTCTGTCTTTGTGACTCAGTTTCCTCATCTGTGGAATAGGGATAATACTATTGTATAGTTTACTGGGTTATGGTTAAGGTTAAATGGACTAACATGCATTAAGACCAAAGACTGTGATATATGTTAGCTATTGTCATGATTAATTATTGTCAATGTTAGGTGCTTAAGCAATATATGGCTTCCCTGGTGGCTCAGTGGTAAAGAATCTACCAGCAACCCAGGAGACTGCCTACAATGCAGGAGATGCGGGTTCAGTCCCTGGGGTCAGGAAGATCCCCTGGAGAAGGATATGACAATGCACTCCAGTATTCTTGCCTAGAGAATCCCATGGACAGAGGAGCCTAATGGGCTACAATCCACAAGGTCGCAAGAGTAGGACATGAAATATAATCAACATATATTAAATGAAACAAATGAATACTCTTCTTANTATGGCTTCCCTGGTGGCTCAGTGGTAAAGAATCTACCAGCAACCCAGGAGACTGCCTACAATGCAGGAGATGCGGGTTCAATCCCTGGGGTCAGGAAGATCCCCTGGAGAAGGAAATGGCAACGCACTCCAGTATTCTTGCCTAGAGAATCCCATGGACAGAGGAGCCTAATGGGCTACAATCCACAAGGTCACAAGAGTAGGACATGAAATATAATCAACATATATTAAATGAAACAAATGAATACTCTTCTTATGCCAAGATATTATTTTGAGCAGCATCAAGCCACCTTAAAAGAAGGATTTTAAATCTGGACATAGTTATTTCTATTTTTAAGAAAGAGAAAGAGAGAACAAAACCTTCTGGGAAATGAAACCAATCCTTGATAATATATGACTACATCTTGTTCTACACGTTATTGAAATCACAAACTGTTTTGAGCTGGAAGCATTTAAGAGGCCATCTAGCCTAGTGCTTGAAAGAGTGAAAAGAATCTTCTATAACAGGCTCCATGATCAATTTCTGGAACATGGAGTTGAATCTTTCATCAAGCATCTCACTTCACTATGGATTAGATCAAGTCTGAGAATGTTCTTCCTCACGTGCTAACTAAAATATTGCCTCCTTGCAACTTTCATTCATTGACCTTCCTCTTTGAAGCTACTTAGAATAGGTCATTCTTTTTCAGACAGCAAGCTCCCAAGTATCTTTAGATGGAATTCATGCAAGTCTTCTTTTGTCTTTTTTTTGCAGCTCAGGGTAGTATCCATTCTTTTCATCAATTCTCTAGGGCCCATGTTACGAAACTGATCTTTCTCCCCAAAGCATAATCTAATGCCATTTTTAATTCTTGGCTCCTCATCATGAACATAGTACTATAGCTCTGCTCTTCAGGAACCCTGAAGCTGTGGCCTTCTTTGTTGTGAATGCTAGAAATATAGGCTAAGATCACTTGAGAGGTTTTGGTAGTTTCATTGTACTGCTGTTTTATATTAAATTAGTGAGCAACTAAACTCTCTAGGTTCCTTTTACATAAAAAAATTATCAGACCAGGTTTTCTCCATTTTTTACTTTCACAGTTCATTTTATAAACCCTATTGGAGAGCTTTGCCTTATTATGACTACTTCACATCTTACTACTTTTAACTCAGTTTCTTGGCCTACTGAATCTTGATTTTCTTGTAGCAATCACATTAATTTTCCCACCCATCCTTTCACCATATAAAAACTTAGTAAGCATATTTTCTGGGATCTCATTTAAATCATTCATATATATCTTTTTATTTTTTTGCCTGTACCATAAGGGAGGCATGTGGGATCTTAGTTCGAACCCATGCATCCTACATTACAAGGACAGAGTCTTAACCACTGTATCTCCAGGGAAGTCCTTTTTCACATGCATTTTATTTAGTGCAGAGTCAGAACACTAATCTAAGAGATTGCCTCTGGGTTGACATATTTTGGGGATCTAGTTTCCCAAACAGTTTAACCCTGGACTATTCCACAGACCGAGGAGCCTGGTGGGCTACACAGTCCATGGGGTCGAAAAGAGTGGGACATGATTGAGTGCCTAACACTTTCACTTTTCACTTTCAAACATTTTAAAGCGTCCTGATTATCATTTAGCTCGAATGTTTTGATCTCAGCTGCAGTATAAACAGGGATGATTTAATGAACATTTAGCTCATCTAGGCCAATAGATGAGAATCAGAACAGANACTTTTCACTTTCAAACATTTTAAAGTATCCTGATTATCATTTAGCTCGAATGTTTTGATCTCAGCTGCAGTATAAACAGGGATGATTCAATGAACATTTAGCTCATCTAGGCCAATAGTTTGCCTCAACATCAGAATCATCTTTCAGAATCTCCTTCTTTAAAATATAGATTCCCAGGCCCCACCACTCGAGTCTGTAGGTCCTAAGTGAGTCCTGAGAATTAGTACTTAAAACAAAACAAAACAAAATAATCATTTCTGTTGTGGCTAGACCTGGGAACCAAATGCTCTTCTTAATCCTAGTGTGGCTTGCAGATCAGCAGCAGTACCTAGAAGCTGGTTGGAAAAACCTTAGACCTACTGAATCAAAATCTACAAGATCCCCAAGTGATTCATTGGCACATTAAAGTTTGAGGAGTGCCACGTAGGTCATTCCCATAAGTTAGCTCTCTAATTACTCGAGAAGAAGGAGAAGGAGAGGAGGAAGGGGAAGGGAAAGAAGTTCTGCCTCCTCCATTTATTTTACGTTTGGACTTGGACAAATTNTTGGCACATTAAAGTTTGAGGAGTGCCACGTAGGTCATTCCCATAAGTTAGCTCTCTAATTACTCGAGAAGAAGGAGAAGGAGAGGAGGAAGGGGAAGGGAAAGAAGTTCTGCCTCCTCCATTTATTTTATGTTTGGACTTGGACAAATTATTTTACCTCCCTCTTCTTTTTTTCTGTCAAATGGGCATGGCAGTCATTCCTGTCTCACAAGGATGCTGTAAATGTTAAGTGTGTTAGTGTGAAACACTGAGAACAGTCCCTGCACACCGTAAGTTCTCAGTGTATCTGTTTTGGGTTAAACTGGCCCCCCCACCTGCAATATATATATATTGTATGTATGTATGTACATACATACATACATATGTATGTATATTTCAAAGCCCTGACCCTTGGAAATAGAGTCTTTGCAGATGCAATCAACCTAAGATGAAGTCATTAGGGTGAACCTTGCTGGTGGCTCAGATGGTGGTAAAGAATCTGCCTGCAATTCAGGAGACCCAGGTTCGATCCCTGGGTTGGGAAGATCTGGAGAAGGAGATGGCAACCCACTCCCATATTCTTGCCTAGAGGATTCCATAGACAGAGGAGCCTGGCAGGAGCCAGCTTCTATGGGGTCACAAAGAATCAGACATGACTGAGCAACTAACAGTAACTAATTCAGTAAAATAGGTATCTATTTGAAAAGACCCTGATGCTGGAAAAGATTGAAGGCAGGAGGAGAAGGGGACAACAGAGGATGAGATGGTTGGATGGCATCACCGACTCGATGGACGTGAGTTTGAGCAAGCTCTGAGAGTTGGTGATGGACAGGGAAGCCTGGCATGCTGCAGTCCATGGGGTCGCAAAGAATTAGACACGACTGAGCGACTGAAGTGATAAGAACAGGAAAATGCCATGTAAAGGCATAGGGAGAATGATATGACAACAGAGGTCAAATTGGAGTGATGTAGCCTCAAGCCAAGGAACACCAAGGATTGACGGCCACCACCAGAAGCTGGAAAGAGAGAAGGATTCCCTATACACTCAGAGGGAGACCGGTCCTGTCACCACTTTGATTTCAGACTTCCACTGTGCAGAACTGAGACAGCACTGTGAGACCCAGTTTGTGGGACTTTGTTCCAACAGCTTTAGGAAACAAATACAGTATCTTAGGTATAGTAATTATGGTTGTTACTATTATTTTTTGTTATATATTTTTAAACTTTTAATTTTGTATTGGGATATAGCTGGTTAACAAACAATGTTGTGACATTTTAAAGTGAACTGCTGGCACTGGGCTGAGCACTGGTGAACCTCTCAGATAATCTAGAGAGAAATAATCGACTTCTGCCCTCAGGCAGACTATAGCTGGAGCTGTTCCAGGAGTATAATGATAAGCAGAATGATGCCCTTCTGGGCCTTTGGAGGAGGACCACAGTGGGAGANTGAGATAATCTAGAGAGAAATAATCAACTTCTGCCCTCAGGCAGACTATAGCTGGAGCTATTCCAGGAGTATAATGATAAGCAGAATGATGCCCTTCTGGGCCTGGAGGAGGACCACAGTGGGAGAACAGGGGAAAGGCACTGAGCAGTCTTGAGGGTCCAGAAGGACTTTCAGGGGAGGTGTGATCTCCACTGGGGGAAAGCTAAGGTCAAGTATAGGCAAGAAGCCTACATGTACTATTCCAGGTGGCGGGACCGTGTTTGAAGACATCTCTGAAATCACATCGCCATTTCTTTCAGTCTTTGGTCTTATACATCACCTGGAGATGAGAATATGAGTTCTTTTTACATGGCCAAATATCCTTACTTTTTCTTCTCCACCTGGGGTATGAGTTCCCCTCTTTAGTGCAAGTGGCTTCACACTTCATTTGAACAGTTTGTGGAAAGGGGACTGTGAAATGGTGCTGGAGCGATTCTGTTATCCTGCTTTGGCCCTCCCTCTTTCTCTCTCTTGTCCCAGCATCGTGCTGACATGGTTCTTCTGTCCACTTAATATTATTTGTTCATGCAACCTGCATTCTAGTCTCCCCAATATTTTTCTGATAAGGGATATTGGTTTGGGGGATTTGTCCTTAATTAAGCATTACATCTTGCCCCTTCTAAGTTTCTGTTGTGCATATTCTTTTAGAAATGGTCCCTTATGAGAAAGCCACCTATGTGGCCACACTTTTTTCTTTAGAACTGTCAAGAAAATTGACTTTATTCTCATTGAATTAATTTGCAGCTTTATTTTTAGTATTTTCATTTTTAGAACCTTGCATGCCTGTTGAACAGATTCTCTCTGGGGGCTTCTAGCCCATAGATTCGTATCTGTCTTCTCTATGAACATTTAAAGGTTTTTTTCCCTAGAGTTAGAGACAGGTTTATTCATTCATTCAGTTAATATTATTGAGCATCTAAACTGTGTAACAGGCACANTCTCTGGGGGCTTCTAGCCCATAGATTCGTATCTGTCTTCTCTATGAACATTTAAAGGTTTTTTTCCCTAGAGTTAGAGACAGGTTTATTCATTCATTCAGTTAATATTATTGAGCATCTAAACTGTGTAACAGGCACATAGAACCCTGAACAAAATGATCCACATCTTTGTAGAGTTTACAGTCCAGTGAAGATTTGTATCCAATTGAGTCACACATTCCCCAGGTGAGGCGGGGGGCGGGGCGCGAGTTGTTTGTTTGCTTTTCAATATTATGAACCCTAAGGTGACAGAGAGTCTCTGTCAGGATCCTAATAGCCAAGAAATACAATAATGAAGAGGTATCATCGAGGATGGTCTATGAACAGGCTTTAAAAAGGATAAGGACTAGCAATGACAGGATGCCAGTTCCTACTCCTGTGTCAAGGTTAGGGAGAGAGCTGCAGCTGAAGGTCAGTGCCCGCCAGTTGGAACAGTACGCCCAGTGCTAACCTGCAGCTTGGCAGGGAGGAGCAAAGGCAGTAACTTCATGTGAAAACTTGGCTAGGCCATGCACTCAGTTTTTGGTGAAACAGCAGTCTTTTTTTTCTTGACTTTTTATTTTACATTGGAGTATAGGCAGTTAACAGTGTTGTGGTGGTTTCAGGTGGACAGCAAAGGGACTCAGCCATATAAACACATGTATCCATTTTCCCACCAAACTCCACTCCATAGCAGCTGCCACATTGAGTGAGTTTCCTGCGCTGTACAGTAGATCCTTGTTGGTTACGCATCTTAAGCAGTGTGTACATGTCCACCATAAACTCCCTGACTATCTCTTCCCCCCAGTCTTCCTCCTGTTAGCCGTCAAGTTCATTCTCTAAGTTCATTCTCTATGAGTCTGTTTCTGGCTAAAACAGCAGTCTTGATGCTGCTATGAAGGTATTGCTTTGCTTAGATGTAATTAACATTTAAATCTGTAGATTCTGAGTAAAGCAGATAACTCTCCATAACGTAGATGGGCCTCATCTGAGCCGCTGAAGACTTAGAGAGGGGAAAAGACTGAGATGCCTGAAGGAAGAAGGATTCTGCCTCCAGATGCCCTCAGACTCAAGATTGTAACAGCTTTTCTCTAGGTCTCCTGCCTGCTGGCCTGCCCTGTAGATTTTGTACTTGCTGGCCCCTACAATTATGTGAGGCGCTCTCTCTCCATATTTATGTGTATATATACATATATATATATACACATATATGTATATATATGCATATATTTACACACACATACACACAAACAGGGCTTCCCAGGTGGCTCAGTGGGAAAGAATCTGCCTGCCAATGCAGGAGACATGGCTTCAATTTCTGGGTCAGGAAGATCCCCTGGAGAAGGAAATAATAACCCACTCCAGTATTCTTGCCTGGGAAATCCCATGGAAGTCACAAAAGAGTCAGACATGACTTAGCGATGAAATAACATACATATATACATATATAAACATACATATATGCATACATGTATGCATATACACACATATTAATATATATATAATTAAGTATTTGCACACGTGGTTGTGTCTCTCTGGAGAACCTAAATAACACAGTACCTGACTGCTCCCGCTCCCTTTGGTTTCCCACCAGTGCTTGTCAAACAGCAAGTGAGCCTGTTGATGCTGTCCACCAAGGCTAACCTCCTGGAGCACAGAGTAGGGAGGAGAGGGTGGTTCTGGAGGGGCAAACCAAGATTGTCAAGACAGCTACTTCCCCACAGAAAAGTTTTCAAAGTATAGATCTGGCCGTGCAGATGATGGCTTAAGTGCCTTTCACTGAATGGAGCAAGGCTGAGGCTCCTGGCCCACATGACTGGCTGCATCTCTTGCGACCTCAGCCTTTCCTTGCTCACCAGCCTTGCCTTCTGCCCCTTTACCACCTTCTGCTTTATGTTTCCATGGCAGTTCCCTGAAGCACTAATAATTCCCTTGCCTGAGCAGGTTTTTCATGCTGCCCTGCCTCTCTGTACACAACACTCTATCTGCCCGGGCTGCCCTTTGCCCCCATCCGCTAGCAACGTCTTGCTTATCCTACCGAATCTAGCTCACGTGTCACATGCCTTGTGAAATCTGTGAAGCCTGTCCTGTTTGCTTGGTCCCGGGATTCCCTGGGCTCTCCTCTTTGTCACCTCTGTGGGAGACACAGTTCCCTGATCACCCAGAGCTTAGTGCTCTGCCGTCACCTTCACTGTTCGGTGCCATAAAGACAGTGATGGCTGTGAGCCCTCTCCACGTCCAGTCTCCAGCCCACAGCATAGAAACAACAGAGGTGGTGAGCACGAGTGCCCTGAGAACTTGGGCTTCTCATTGAGATGTGGATGTGCCCCTCTTTCTGGAACAGTCTCAAATGATAACTCTGGCTTTTTAAAACCAGAATATACCGCATTTCTGCACATCTTCCATTTTGAGGCAGCCTAGGAAATGTCCTGCAGATTTCTTCGTTGGCAAGTATCTGATGTCAACCTCACTCATACCAGCTACCCACACTGTGTAATGAAACACACTGAGCTACATTCTTTGGCTCCTTCTGGCAGCATGAAGTGCATAAAAAGCAATTCAACAGTTGGACAAGGCTCTCTTGGTTCATCTCGACCTGAAGTCTCAGCACAGAGTCAAACTGTTCTAAAGCCCTTTTCAAAATGGTTTCGTCAGTTGGATGCTAGAGATTCATTTCATGGAGTTCTGTAAAGGGAAGGATTGCACTCGACACAGAGGTATTTCTGTATGTGTTGGGACAGCATGAGAGGAAAACATAACATATTTATTTAGTTCAATTTTTTTAAATACAAGCCTTATTCATGTTTCCTTGAAATAAAGAATAATGTCCAATTTCAAATCAGTTTCCAGAATCTCTCTAAGTATAACATGGAATTTCCCACTGCCGGTAAATGCTGAAAGGCTGTATTTCAAGCTGAAGTTCATTACAAACACCACCCCACACACCAAGAATGAACTCTTTTTGATTGCTAAGGAAGACTGGATTAAGAACAGAAGGGCTAAGATAATGACATAATGAAGAAGAATAACTTAATTAGTAAAATTTGTACCATTTCACATGTTTAATATTAATAGTATTCCACAAACATTTAATTATGTGCATGTAGTAGGCACAAAGCTGGTTGATGAGAGGATGTGTTTCAGGGCAGAGGGGCACATGGTGCCTCACAGGCAAGTGTAACTTCAACAGAAGGAAGGAGAGATTTGTGGTGAGAAGCTTGGAAAGCTTTGCAGAGAGAGTGACATTTGGGCATTGAAAATGGTAGTGTTTCAACAAGTAGAGATAAGGGAGAATGTTGTTCTAGAAATAGGAACAACGTGAACCAAGGCATATGGTGAGTCATGTGTGGGGACCCCTCAGTGAAAGGTGGCCATGTCTACAGCATCAAGTGCATTGGGACAGGTTACTACGGAAAACTAAGGCTTGAAATACAGCTTTGTGATCACATCTTAAGGGATCTGAAAGCCTCTATAAAGAAACAAGAGAAGGCAATGGCAACCCACTCCAGTACTCTTGCCTGGAGAATCCCAGGGACAAAGGAGCCTGTTGGGCTGCCGTCTATGGGGTCGCACAGAGTCGGACATGACTGAAGCAACTTAGCAGCAGCAGCAGCAGCATAAAGAGACAGTAGGGAGCCATGAAAAAGTTTGGGCAAGGACATGGCATGGTTTGATTTGTGCTTGAGGTCAGTGACTCTGGGGATAGGCAGTGTAATGGATGCATTTAAAGAAGGTTAAGTTGTGGAGTTCTCTTGCAGCCTAGTAGCTAGGATTCTGGGCTTTCACTGCCAGGACCCAGGTTCAATCCTTGGCTGGGTAACAGATGCTGCAAGCCTCACAGTGTGGCAAAAAAAATAGGACAAGCTGAAGAGCTCTCTTCATGTTTATAACGTTTCTCTTTAATACCTTACTGCTTAGACGTTATAGCATGTTATACATTAACAAGTACAAGTGGTGTATTGACGTCCCTCTTTCTCTCTCCAAAGGCAGGAATTCTGGCGCTCAGCTTTCTTTATGGTCCAACTGTCGCATCCATACATGATGACTACTGGAAAAGCCAAAGCTTTGAGTAAATGGACCTTTGTTGGCAAGTTAATATCTTTGCTTTTTAATACACTGTCTAGGTTTGCCATAGCTTTTCCTCTAAGGAGTAAGCGTCTTTTATTTTCATGGCTTCAGTCACCACCTGCAGTGATTTTGGAGCCCAAGAAAATGAAGTCTGTCACTGTTTCCATTGTTTCCCCATCTATTTGCCATGAAGTAGTGAGACCAGGTGCCAAGCTGAGAGGGTGGGTAAGCTCCATTAAAGAGTTGTATACAGGGCACCCGAAAAGAATCCTGGGCTTAGAGTCAGATTGAAGATCTATTACTATGCTTTTGTTGGTCTAGCAGTTCTCTTCTAGACCTTAAGAGTAGGCATGGGACCCAGGGTAGGCTGCCCCAAAGCAGCCCTTGAACCAATTCAATCCTTTTCCTGGATTTTTCTGTTGGAGATGTGGAAGGAAGTCTTTTCCTTCTCGGTTCAGAAGGAAAAGCACCGTATATAAATCCAGACTTGCTAGCAGCCACGTTGCTCCCAAGCAGTGATGTCTTAGAGAATGACAAAAAATTGAGGAAACCTCCTAGCATCTTCGACTTTAAAAAATGCACAACGTGAAAGTTGTGAGTTAAGTCTTATTTGGGACAAAATGAGGATCGCAGCCCAGGAGACAGCACTTCAGTAAGTCTGAGAAACTGCCCCAAAGAGGCACAGGGGAAAGATCAGTACAGATGTGATTTTGGTGAAGGGGAATTACACGCAATCAAGCACACATTTTTTGTAGAATGTTTCTGCTGGTCTTGTGAGTGTTTCTGCTGGTCAGTCACTCAGTTGTATCTGACTCTTTGTGACCCTATGAACTGTAGCCTGCCAGGCTCCTCTGTCCATGGGATTTTCCAGGCAAGAATGCTGGAGTATTTTGTCATTTCCTCCTCCAGGGATTGTTCTCAATCCAAGAATCAAATCCATGTCTCTTGTGTCTCATCTGCATGGCAGGCAGATTCTTTACCCGTGAGCCACCTGGGAATCCCCAGCCGTTCTTAATACAGTGTAACTAAAGCTCTTAGTTCATTTACATTTTCTTTCCTTAAAGGTTTCTTCACATTGAGCTACTCCCCTTGCTGATAATTTTGCAACAGATATAATAATATCTTATTTATTAATAGCTTATATTAAACCTAGGAGAATGAAAGTATTACACTGATTATTATGTTGATGACTCTAAGACACGTCTATATTAAGTAGATCAACAAACTTAAATATTAATACTAAGTACTAATTTAATATTGCATATTTCCCTGAAAAAGTCATTTAGCTTAATTTCTCTTGTATTTAGAATTGTTTGGTTTTCATTTTTACCTTTCACATACTGAGACATACACGTATTCAGACAGATACAATGAGAGATCTAGCTTAACGTTTCTGCTGGTATCATGAGGCTTCTGCTAGTCACAAGGAACAGTAGCCATCAGGAAAGATTTTAGTGTTTTTTGAGATATGAGGAAATACAAGAACTGAGCTCATAAAATCAGCTCCTGAGAATATCTAACTGTCTGAAGACCTGTGCGGCCAGTTTTTCCCTGAGCACAGAGTGCCTCATTTCTGCGGTCTACCCTGAACTCCTTCAGGAGGTGTTGAAGGTCAGCAGCTTCGGCAGCATATTATCTAATCCTTGTAGAGATAGATGGCAAGCACCCATGTGTGTGATGCTAAGTCGCTTCAGTTGTGTCCAACTCTTTGCATCTCTTTGCATGGACCGTAGCCTGCCAGGCTCCTCTGTCCATGGGATTTTCCAGACAAGAATACCGGAGTGGGTAGCCATGCCCTATACTGCAGGCAGATTCTTTACCATCTGAGCCACCAAGGAAGCCCAACAACAGTGAGTGGATTTGAGAGGTATTTCTTAACATCTGCTGGGCCACTGGGAAAGCCCAGCAAGCATCCCTGGCAAGTGCCAATTTGTAGTTGACAGGGTCAAGTTTTTAGACTCTCCTTCAGAACTACCATGCTTCCGAAGGCTCTTTTTGTAATCCTGTGAGTTACCCCAATAGCCCATTCAACAAATAACAACTGTTTATTTTGACTAAGATACTTTGAGTTGCGTGGTCTCCCTTGGAACCAAAATAAGCCCGATTTATTTAATAAGCACATTTTTNGCTCTTTTTGTAATCCTGTGAGTTACCCCAATAGCCCATTCAACAAATAACAACTGTTTATTTTGACTAAGATACTTTGAGTTGCGTGGTCTCCCTTGGAACCAAAATAAGCCTGATTTATTTAATAAGCACATTTTTGGACCACCGTGAAAACCCTATGATGCAGAATTAGTGTGAAATTTCCAGTATGGTACCAAGCAGGGCTCAGTAAATCTATTAGACTGAATTGAATCAAGTATGATAATTTGGAATTGCTTTTACATGAGTGACATTTCAGGGTTCAAGACTAATGGAAATTTTTATTGTAACCCCCTAGGCTTATTTCTCCAGTGTTCTTGCCTGGAGAATCCCAGGGAAAGGGGAGCCTAGTGGGCTGCTGTCTATGGGGTCACACAGAGTCGGACACTTCTGAATTAACTTAGCAGCAGGCTTATTTCACATTTTAAACGTATAGATTAAAAATGATCTGAATCTTACCTCTCAAATTTGAAAATGCTCCAACATATGGAAAACTAATGAACTTTTCAGGCAATTATGCATCTAGCCTCAGAATTGCTAATTATCATAACCTAGATTATTTATTGCAGTTTACATTAAATAGCTTACTGTAGAACATATTATTAAATTTTTGCTTCCTTTGGGATGTGGTTTTAATGATATTCTGTGTGAAATATTTCTGCTTCTTATAACTTTGTTTCAATTCTGCTCATTTCATTTTATTACAAATAATATGTTTCTTCTGCTCATGCGCCATCTGACGTTACGATAACTTATACTCTTTTATTTAATTAGGTTGTCAGTGAAATTTACTACTGATGATTTCTATAAAGTTGTTCTTTTCTGCAAAACTAATGAGACTCTGTAGGAGAGTTTTAAGAAGTAACATATATCCTTTATCTTCCAGGAGTACTGAACACAGAGCTCTTGCTTCTGTGTAATATCCAAAATTTGTTCTTTCAGTACAAGAGTCTATCTTAATGGCTAATGGAATTCTAACATCTAGTCATCATGACCAGAAAAAAAATCTAGCAAACCAGGAAATTATATCCATTTAATCTGCAGCTGTGCTCTCTAGTGTTAATGTAGGACTGATCTTGGATAAACTCAATTCTGAGAAATATATGTCCAATATCCCTTTTCATGGCTATCTTGAGGCTCAGATGTTAAAGAATCCTCCAGCAGTGCCGTAGACCCAGTTTCGATCCCTGGGTTGGGAAGATTCCTTGGAAAAGGAAATGGGAATGGCAACCCAATCCAGTATTCCTGCCTGGAGACATTCCATGGACAGAGGAGCCTGGCAGGCTATAGTCCAGGAGGTTGCAAAGAGTCAGAGACTACTGAGCAGCTTACACACACACACACACACACACACTCTGAGTGACTCACACACAAACACACTGAGTGACTCACACACACACACACACACACACACACACACACATCCCTTTTCAGCACTGAGCTCTGACTTCCTGGTCTAAAACAGTCAGCGTGGTGACCTGAGGGAAAGTCTAGGACTAGTTCTCCCACCTTGCCACCAAAATGAAATCAGTGGTGGAATATGGGGCTGAAGTATAACTTCAACAAAGGAATCCTGTTTCCACAGACAAAGGCATGGAGGATGCTTTAGCATTTTCAGAAATAACCCTCGGGTTTGTTTCCCACTCTGGAGAAGGCAATGGCACCCCACTCCAGTACTCTTACCTGGAAAATCCCATGGACAGAGGAGCCTGGTGGGCTACAGTCCATGGGGTCACTAAGAGTCGGACACGACTGAGCGACTTCACTTTCACACATTGGAGAAGGAAATGGCAACCCACTCCAGCGTTCTTGCCTAGAGAATCCCAGGGATGGGGGAGCCTTGTGGGCTGCAATCTATGGGGTCGCATAGAGTCGGACACGACTCAAGTGACTTAGCAGCAGCAGCAAAGACTAATCTCAGATAGTTGCTAATGATTCTGTGCCACGTTTTATTTATTATCCAGTTGTTTGGAACTTTGAATGGCTTTGAATAGATGCAATGTCACATATTATGTCAAGGTCCCCGGGTTAGGCTTCCTCTCACCAGTCCCCACCCCCGAAAGAAAATTTTAACTAATAGAAACCTGAAATTTGATACATATGGAATTTTAAAACTGAAGAAAATATTTTTATACATAGCATAAATTTAAAAAAAAAACACCTGAACTCAAAAATCACTTTTTTTCTTAATTTGAAAGCTGAGGTTTGAGGAAAAGAGGATTAACTAGAGAACACAAAACAGCTGGTGAGCTGCAATAAGTCTGAAGGCCTTTTTGTGTATTTTTAAAGATTTCAAATTTGGTGACTCTTTATTCTAATTCCATGGCTTTCCTTTTTTTTTTTTTAAGTCAAAAGTATATCACCAAACTACAGTAAAATACCACTTTGTATTGAGATGACTGCAATAAAACAAACAATAACAAATGTTGGCAAGGAGATGGACAACTGGAACCCTCACTCGTTGTTGCTGTGACTGTAAAAGGGTGCAGCCACTTTGGGAAACAGTCTGGCATTTCCTCACATGGTTAGTATATGAGATATAAGATGGTACAGAAAAAATCTAGTGAACTTTTTGGCTAACCAAATATATGTTTACTGAATCACTTTGCTGTACAGCAGAAATTAACACAACGTTGTAAATCAACTATACTCCAGTTAAAAAAGAAAAAAGTAGTAATAAAGTATATCACTAGCAGTATTCCTTGCTATCACTCTCTTGACTGAGAGTCATGTATTATTTTGTTATTTGAAGACTAAAGTGAAAATTAGAGGTAAAAAGAGACAAAAAAGAGGAATGATTAAAAAGCATATGCGCATGTGTCCTTTTGTAATGACAAAGCGATGTTAAGAACTGGAATTAATTGCTATAGGAGCAGTGTAGGGGCATAAGGATGGCCCTGAGCTCTGCCCAGGCTCACCCTCACAGCAGAACAAAGGACATGTGGAAGCTTAGGTCCAACGTGTCTGCACACCTAGAAGCAGGCAACTGCTCCTGACTTGGAGAAGACAAAAATTTAAGTGTAGGAAAGAAAGGAATTCAGTATTGGAAGCAGAAGTGAAAAGACAAACCAAGGAAAACTATCAAGCAGTTGCCGCTAAGCAACAGAACTCACGAGGAAGTAGAGGTTTAAGGTAAAGAAGCACAGACCTGGAAAAACTGTCACAAGAATAGCAGATTCTCTGGAGCAGGAAACAGAGGACCTCTGATGCCAGTGCACATCTCAAAGAAATTCCAGGAGACGTTCGCATCACCCAGCAGACCTCAGATCAGAAGCTCTGAACGTCAGCAAAGTGTCCATTGCCCTCAGCCCCCCAAGACACCAATCAGCTCCATGCGAACAAGGGCTCCACACGCCTTGGGAAGCTGTCTGCCCAGTGTGTCACTGCTGTTCCTGTGACACCGCTCCAGGAAACGTGGCCTAGTTCAGGCTTCCCTCAGGCTGGGGCTGCTTGTGAAATACAAGCCTCTTCCTGTGGAACCCATCGCGTTGCACTTGAAGNACTGCAAAGAGTTGGACATGACTGAGCGACTGAAACTGAACTGAACTGAACCTAAGGGTTGTGCCTTCTATCAGGAGGTTGTAACTTACAAGTAATATCAAATATTCATACTCTATTGTGGATTCCATAGAGCCAATGGATTCTCACAGAATGCTTTTGTGACTTTTGCCAAATTCTTAATTTGTATTTTACCTGTGGGTTTAATCTAAGCATGGTCTGAGAAATGGGATTGCATTCTAATCTGCTAACTCTTCTCTCAATAAATGTACTATCATTAGATCAGTACGTGCTCTACTGTTAAACTATTTCTTACCCTCATACAAATTATATTCATCAAAATGAAGCTCTTCCAGCTTCAGCACTGTGTGCCACATTATGTCACTTGTTCATCAGTGTTTCTGTTCCCTGCCGAATAAAAGCTTTTGAATAGTGGAAGAATATTCACTCAGTGTTTTTTCGTTTTTTTTTTTTTGTGTGTGCTATGTACAATGTAACAGCTATAAACATGACTCATTTCAAGTTTAATAGTCATTATTAAAATTTTCACTAGTATCTTAAATCCAGACTACAAATTGGCAAAATATATCCTGTATCTTTTTGTATGGACCAAACTAGGAATGGTTTTTACAATCTCAAATAGTTGAAAATGATCAAGAGAATAATAACGTTTTGTGCTGTGAAAAATTATATGAGAGTCAGATTTGGGTATATGTCAGTACTTTTATTGAAACCCACCCATGGTCATTCATTTATATATTGGCTAGGTCTGCTCTTGACTATAATGGCAGAATGGAGTGATTGCAACAGAGCTTGTATGGCCTGCAAATCTAAAATATTTATCCTCTGGTACTTTATTCGAAAAGGTTTCTGACCTCAGCTCTGGAATAAAGCAAGCCTTGACTATAGCATTCATGCATTTCTATAATCAAGTAGACCCACCCTCTTCAGCAGGGATTCCAGCCCAGATTTGTGCTCCCTCTTCACTCAATCACCATGGTCTGAGTGGCTTGAAAGTAATAACATACATCAGCTCTAACGGCTAGCAATGCATCAGATCACTATCTCAGATCTATGAAATTTCAACATAACTTATTCCTCTTTGCCTGTTGGGCAAATTGCTAGCCCTACATCTACACTCCTCGTCATTTGATTTGCACTGTCCTTTCAGAAGGACACTCAGTTTTTTCAAAGGTGGGAATTAGAACACTGATTTTTTTTCTTTCTGGAAGAAATATATCATTCTTAGATATTCTGAGTTCTGAACCAAAGATATTTCCATATTTCTAAGAAGTTGAAAAGAATGGTATCATTTCAGACTTGCAACATAAGCATTGAATCAGTCCATCTTCATAGAGAAAAAAACAGATGAATGAAAGCACCCAAAGGATTTGTGAGACCAATAATATTCATTTCATCCCGAAATGTGATTGCATTATAGAGTGCAAAGTGGGCTGTAAACAAAACGAGAATCTGGTCCTCCTACCTCAGCTTTCCACCTATATTCACAACTCACTTCTCTGATCACGCTGGCATGTGAAATTTTTGTCTCCATTAAGATGAGCCAGCCATGTTGGGAATGTTTTTTGAGCAGAAGCAAAAATAAAATGCTAATAAGTTGAACATGTATGTACTTGCATCATAAAAAAATCTGTGTCTAACAGGAGTTGTGAAACTATATTTAAAATCTTTAAAAGCTATTCTAATTATTTTACCTCATTTGTCATGTGACAAGCTCAGTGATGCTGATTTAGGTAGATTCACACTAGATATAAACATTCCCCCAAAAGGTGGAGATATGAAGGTCTCAAACTAATTCATAGGATTTTTTCTAAGTGAGTATGGAAAAAAAAAAATCATTTGTGGAATTCTGTAAACTTTTCCCCGCCTCCACCCACAAAATACTCTCAAACTTAGTCCTACTAATCCATTCCATTCCTTAACCTATTTGGCCAAGGACACCTTTCTTCATATTAGAATTCTGATGAGAAAGCATTAGTTAAACATATCTATGGTCTAATTATTGGCTTCTTTTACAAATGCAAATTCCCAAGGAGTGGGAAAAAAAAGGGAGGTTGAGTTCTTAAGATTAATTTGTTGTTTTAGGCCCAACGCCCAGTTGGCTAAGTCATGACAATGAAGCTAATGCACGTAGCCTTTGACACTATCCTAAGCGCTTTACATATATATTAACTTACTTAACCTTCAGGACAACCTATAAATCTGGTAATATTGCTCTGTTCTTTTTTGTTTAGATGAGGAAATGAGGCACAATGAAGTTAAGTACCTAAGCAAATGGCAGAGTCAGGATTCAAACCCAGAGAATCTGACTCCACCACCCATGCTTGTATCAACTAGACATGCAGCCCCTCCCGTGCCTGTGCATGAAATACTCTTAAAAAAAAATTAAATAACTGTTCATTAACTTGGAGTTATTAGTAGAAAAGTCATTCTGCATAAGTGAAAAGAAGAACCTCAACGGCTTTGAAGCTATCAATATTTTTTTTATTTGAAAGTTTTAAAAAGTACTGTTTTTTGGTATGTTTTTAAAAATATTTTCAAGTACCTGCAACAAGAATGAACTCCCAGTTCCTATACTATGTTTTCAGAGACTGGCTAGGGAAGAGGCATTCATACTTTGCTTGCTTGTGTCCCGCTGGAGAAGTTTAAAAATAACTTGTTCTCTTAAGTTGGTTTCATGAGTCCTTGAAAGTGTGTTCATATTGTCAGTTTGCTTAGCAAACCCTTTACTGAGGATGGTGTTTTTACAGTTATATCTTGAGCCTTGCCCAGGATGAATAGTCAGAAACCTCACATCAGTTGAGCCCAAAGGAAGAAGCTTGACTTCTGTGAAAAAGCAGGCAGCATAGCCTTGATTGACCAAACTTCTTCCTTGCTAGCTTTCAAGATATAGAGAATAAACTAAGCATTATTTTGAAATCACAAATAAACTCTCCTTTCTATTTGTTGTTCAGTTGCTCATTCTCATCCGACTCTTTGCATCCCCATGGACTGCAGCATGCCAGGCTTCTCTGTCCTTCACCATCTCCCAGAGTTTGCTCAGACACATGTCCATTGAGTCGATGATGCCATCCAACCATCTTATCCTCTGTCTCACTCTTCTCCCCTGCCCGCAGTCTTTCCCAGCATCAGGATCTCGTTCCTATTGGATGGGACAGAGTTCTTTAAAGATATTCCCCTATAGATTCAACCAAAACCCTGGAAAATAAGAAAAACCCAGCAAACAAGCTGTATTCAGGCTTGCCACTGCCTGTAGTAGAAGGGTAGGTGAGTCATCACTTGGTTTTACTCCATAGTGAAAGAAACTTTAAATCCTTGGAACTTCCCCAGCTGACAAGGAGGGAGAAGCTGATGAGGTGGCAACTTTTTGAACTTGAGTTTGAGATGACCTTGTTGAGTCAGGAGATTTGCAGTGTTGTCTTAAGCTGTACAGTGAGACAGAAGCAAGGCTTAGGACACTGTCTTCTTTCTTTCTTTTTAAAATGAATTTTGGAAATATAATTCATATACCATAAAATTCACCCATTCAAAGTGTACATTTCCATGGATTTTAGTATATTTATAGAGTTGTGCAGCATATCCACCACCAAAATCAAATTTAGAATATCTCATTTCTCCTTAAAGAAACTCTGCACTCATTGGCCATCACCCCATACTTCCCTCATCCTCCAGCAGGTAACCAGTAATCTACTTTTTATCTCTGCAGATTTGCTTATTCTGGATATTTCATGCAAACAGAGTCATACAATATGTGGCCTTTTTAGTCTGGCTTTTTTCACTTAGCATGACATTTCAAGGTTCATCCATGTTGCAGCATGTCTCAGTACTTCATTTCTTCTTATGGCTAAATAATGTTCCATTATATGAAAAGATCACTTCATTATTTTTTAATTAATTAATTTATTTATTATTTGCTTATTTGGCTGCACTAGGTCTTAGTTGTGGCATGTAAACTTTTATTGCAATATGTGAAATATGTGATCTGTGAAATCTAGATCCCTGACCAGGGACTGAGACCAGGCTCCCTGCATTGGGCGCAGAATCTTTGCCACTGGACCACCAGAGAAGTCCCTCTTTATCCAGTGCTGATGGACATGTGAGTAGTTTCTACCCTTTGGACTTTACAAATGACACTATTATGGACATTTATGTGTGAGTTTTTGTGTAAGCATAGGTTTCCATTTCTCTTGGGTACATACCTAGAAGTGAAATTGCTAGGTTGTATGCTAATGATTTAAGGAACTGCCAGACTGTTTTCTGAAGTGGCTGCATTGTTTTACATTCCCACAATGTATGAGGAGTCCTATTTCTCCATATCTTTCTGCATATCTGTTATTATCCATCTTGTTCATTAGAGCCCTGTTGGTGGGTGTGAAGGAATATCTCATTGTAGTTTTGGTTTGCCTTTCCCTGATGGCAAATGATGTTAAACATTATTTCGTGTCAAATTGGCCATTTGTATAACTTTGAAGAGCTTCCTATATATCACATACTTTTTTTCTGCTTTGGTTTCCCCTCTCACAGGAAAAGTATTGCAATACATTATCACTAGCTTTGTTCACCTTGTTACAGAACAAGACCTCTAGCCAATCATGGGAACAGATTTATTCAGCATATGAATCAGTCAGTGATTATACACATTATCAAAGTATTGATTTTAATAGAGTTCAAGACTTCAATAAAAACTTGAGTAGAGAGGTCAAAGTTCATTGTAAATGGCTTCTCTTAGGTCTCATAGATTCTAATGGCCTATTTTAAATTTCAAGGCATTATTCTTGAATCTATCACTCAGAACAAGGTCCAGTCACAGAAAATCAGAGGAATCATTCCAAACAGAAAGATCAATGAAATGGGACGGTCACATCATGTGACTCAGAGCCTTTCAAAACCCAAATCAGGTAAGTAACCATCACAATTTGCCCGAGAACAATCCTAATTTTAATCCTGGGACACCCTTTAGTCCTCAGTAGACCCAGTTGGTTAGTTAGCGCAGAGCCACCCTCAATCTCCTAGTTATGTAGGTAATAGAATAATGAAAGAGGACACAGTAATATCAGAGGCTACATCTTTTGGCTTTGCTGGCAGCACGGGTTTGAATTCTGGACAAATATTGGCCTGTGAATTTTGGCATGCTACTTCATCTCCACAAGCCTCAGAGAAATTTCAGTGAAATATGCTGGGTCATACCTAATGTGTTTTAGAGTTCAACCATGTTAAGTGTGCAGTTCATGTCTTGGCAAAGGTAACTTTGAAAATCCTTCAAAAACAAAACCAAGTATAATTTCATAAAAATACATGGTTTAGTGTGGTCAGTGTTGAAGATAATTTTAATAGATTGCCTAACTCTTCACTGATTACTCTCAATGAATTCCTCCCTTCCTTCTATCTCCACTCTTATACCCAACACCAGGAGAAGCGGTTTGACTTTTTGGAACAAACCTTTGCAGTCACTCACACAGCCTTCCTTAAGTTTTCAGACAAGCAGCATTGCCAGTTTTAGGCACAGTTGTGTCCACTTCTGGGCAGATGTTCATTGGCTAGAATAGGAGGGCTGTTCCCTGCATTAGTTGAATTCTTCTCTTTTTTTTCTCAGGACACATGATAGAATTCTTACAAGGTAAATGTGTGTATGATGTGACTCCATGGTGAAGTTTCTAAACCACTCACAGAGAGCTGACTAAGCTTCAGTAGAAAGACCTCAGACATGTCCAAGAAGAGGCCAAAGCCCCACCCCCTCCAAATGATTGAGGTGGCAGCTCATAAGCTCGCCTCCCAAGGAAAGAGTCGTGTGTGAGAGTGCAGAGCCCAGTTCACTGCCCTGGAAGTGGTCCCACTTTTTNTCACTAGCTTTGTTCACCTTGTTACAGAACAAGACCTCTAGCCAATCATGGGAACAGATTTATTCAGCATATGAATCAGTCAGTGATTATACACATTATCAAAGTATTGATTTTAATAGAGTTCAAGACTTCAATAAAAACTTGAGTAGAGAGGTCAAAGTTCATTGTAAATGGCTTCTCTTAGGTCTCATAGATTCTAATGGCCTATTTTAAATTTCAAGGCATTATTCTTGAATCTATCACTCAGAACAAGGTCCAGTCACAGAAAATCAGAGGAATCATTCCAAACAGAAAGATCAATGAAATGGGACGGTCACATCATGTGACTCAGAGCCTTTCAAAACCCAAATCAGGTAAGTAACCATCACAATTTGCCCGAGAACAATCCTAATTTTAATCCTGGGACACCCTTTAGTCCTCAGTAGACCCAGTTGGTTAGTTAGCGCAGAGCCACCCTCAATCTCCTAGTTATGTAGGTAATAGAATAATGAAAGAGGACACAGTAATATCAGAGGCTACATCTTTTGGCTTTGCTGGCAGCACGGGTTTGAATTCTGGACAAATATTGGCCTGTGAATTTTGGCATGCTACTTCATCTCCACAAGCCTCAGAGAAATTTCAGTGAAATATGCTGGGTCATACCTAATGTGTTTTAGAGTTCAACCATGTTAAGTGTGCAGTTCATGTCTTGGCAAAGGTAACTTTGAAAATCCTTCAAAAACAAAACCAAGTATAATTTCATAAAAATACATGGTTTAGTGTGGTCAGTGTTGAAGATAATTTTAATAGATTGCCTAACTCTTCACTGATTACTCTCAATGAATTCCTCCCTTCCTTCTATCTCCACTCTTATACCCAACACCAGGAGAAGCGGTTTGACTTTTTGGAACAAACCTTTGCAGTCACTCACACAGCCTTCCTTAAGTTTTCAGACAAGCAGCATTGCCAGTTTTAGGCACAGTTGTGTCCACTTCTGGGCAGATGTTCATTGGCTAGAATAGGAGGGCTGTTCCCTGCATTAGTTGAATTCTTCTCTTTTTTTTCTCAGGACACATGATAGAATTCTTACAAGGTAAATGTGTGTATGATGTGACTCCATGGTGAAGTTTCTAAACCACTCACAGAGAGCTGAGTAAGCTTCAGTAGAAAGACCTCAGACATGTCCAAGAAGAGGCCAAAGCCCCACCCCCTCCAAATGATTGAGGTGGCAGCTCATAAGCTCGCCTCCCAAGGAAAGAGTCATGTGTGAGAGCGCAGAGCCCAGTTCACTGCCCTGGAAGTGGTCCCACTTTTTGAGGACTCTCCCACCACCACTGTTCTGGAAGCTTGCCCAGGTCTGCCCCACCTAGCCTGTCATTTCACATACTGATCCATGATTGGCATGTGTTATGTATTGGTCTCAGTCTATCCATAGCCAGTGGTGTGGCTGGGCCAGCTCCTGTGGTTCTCATTGTGATTGCAAGATGTCTTTTCACAATAACGACCCGGAAACTCTGAAAAAGTAAAGGTTTATTATTTACAGTACCTGGAAATTACATAGCACACCTGGGGCTATAACACTGGGTCATAGGCAGGAAAAGAGAGAGGGTGTGTGTGAGTGCCTGGGATTCTGCCTTTACTGGGGTCAAGTGTGAGGGCCTAATGTTTGGAGGGCTCATCCTTTATTGGTGAATTTAGAACATGAGAGTGGAATTTAAATCACATGAAGAGAAAAAACAAATGCCCCCAATAGCTTCCAAAATAACTAAGATCTTTAAAACAAAGGAGCCTCAATAAGGGAGATGGCCTGGCTCTTTATCTACTCATGACTGGCCATGTGTTTATTCCAGATAGCCGTCTTTGAAGTGGCTGCCTCTCTGTGGCAACTAAAGCTTAAGTCAGGTACTTGCTTACAAAAAGAACCAAAAAACAACAAAACACAGCCATCAGTGTTCACACTTCAATGTAACATGGTCATGCAGTTCAGAAAAGCAGTTGAGTTCAATCTGGTTGGATCTAGAGTGTCAGGGTCCGCTCTGGGGAATAGCAGGTTTCCAGAACTGGAGGTAGATAATGACCTCAGGAAGAATGTAATATTCCTAGTGAGTCCTCATCCAGTTAATCAAAGAAGGCAATGGCAACCCACTCCAGTACTCTTGCCTGGAAAATCCCATGGACGGAGGAGCCTGGTGGGCTACAGTCCATGGGGTCGCTAAGAGTCAGACACAACTGAGCGACTTCACTTTCACTTTTCACTTTCATGCATTGGAGAAGGAAATGGCAACCCACTCCAGTGTTCTTGTCTGGAGAATACCATTGACAGAGGAGCATGGCTGGCTATAGTCCACGGGGTCGCAAAGAGTCGGACACGAGTGAGCGACTTCACTTCACTTCATTTATTATCCAACAGGAGTAGGTAGAAATAGAGTATGAGGACAGAGGTACCATTTGCCAGGAAAACTAGGGGATTCAGAACTTTACCTGGAACTACAAAGTGGTACTTTGCAGTACCATACATGAAGTGTTAAGTCACTTCTGTTGTGTCTGACTCTTTGTGACCCTGTGGACTGTAGCCTACCAGGCTCCTCTGTCCACGGGATTCTCCAGGTACAAATATTGGAGTGGGTTGCCATGCCCTCCTCCAGGGGATCTTCCTAATGCAGGGATCAAACCTGCATCCCTTACATCTCCTGCATTGGCAGGAAGATTCTTTACCAATAGGGCCACCTGGAAAGCCTTGCTGATGCCATGGCTTTAGATTTTTTGTTATTTTTATTTTTATTTATTCTTTGGGATGTTCCCCGGTGATGCTTTTTAGTAAAAGGCAAACACTTTTTGTCAGCTGAAGCAGAAAACCCTTATTGATGAGGTAGCAAAAGACCGTAATAACTTAGATGCCCATCAGCAGAGAGTAGTTGAGAGGATTACAGTATAGTCTTATATTAAAATACTATGCAGTCACTAAAAAGAACAAGGTGGGGCTCCCTTGGTGGTTCAGTGGTTAAGAATCCTCCTGCCAGTGCAGGAGACATGGGTCTGATCCCTGTTCTGGGAAGATCCCACATGCCGAGAAGCAACTAAGCCCATGAGCCACAACTACTCAGCTACTGAAAAAGTAGCCCACGCACTGCAACAAGAGGAAGTCCATGCAGCAACAAAGACAGCACAGCCAAAAACAAATAAATAAAATGATATATTACAAAAAATCAGCTCATTTCTTAAAAGAAAAAAAAGAACAGTCTGAAGCTGTCTTCTAATATGGAACCCTCTCTGAGGCATATTAAGTGAACAAAACAAGGAATATGGTGGGTACATGGATCCTACCATTTATGTAAAAAGGGAAAGAGGAGCTATGGAGTTAAGTACATATAGATATGCTTATAGAGAAGGCAATGGGGTACTCTTGTCTGGAAAATCCCATGGATGGAAGAGCCTGGTGGGCTGCAGTCCATGGGGTCACTAGGAGTTGGACACAACTGAGCGACTTCACTTTCACTTTTCACTTTCATGCATTGGAGAGGGAAATGCAACCCACTCCAGTGTTCTTACCTGGAGAATCTCAGGGACAGGGGAGCCTGGTGGGCTTCTGTCTATGGGGTCGCACAGAGTCGGACATGACTGAAGCGACTTACCAGCAGTAGCAGTAGATATGCTTATAAATATATATATTGAATATCTCTAGAAAGATACATAAAAAACTATTAGTAGTGGTTGCCTCTGTGATGAGGAATCAAGGATAGAAGAAGAGTTGCATGTTCTTTTGTACTGCTTGATTTTTTTGTTTTACATGTGCTTGTATTAAACTTAAAAAGAAAAACAACAATAATATGGAAGTCGAATTACAAGAGGAAAAAAAAACACCCTGCACCTTATCTATATGAAAGCAGAATTGTGAAGAATAGAGTTTCTACTGCTCTTTTTTTCTTCTTCTTTTCTGGCAAAAGTGTTTTGCAATCTTTAAGTAAAGCAGTCTATGTTTGAGTTGGACTATTTCCCACATACTATTGGAAAAAAATTTCCAACAGTTTGTCAAGGCAAAATGTAAATCAATTAATAATACTGTCTGTATTGGAGTTTAGAATTATGATGTTCATGCTCATTTTATATTAATCCAATAGAAATTCTCATTTGATTCTTAGAAAATGAACATGTAATAAAGGCTGAAGAGGAAAATGATTTCATAAAAAACCTTCAAATTTCTATTAGTAGCTAAGATTAAAAATTATTTGAAATACTGACTGAGCCACAACTTATAATCATAGAAAACATGAGGGCACCCAAAGGATTAGAACTTGGTGAGATTTAAGTTTCTTGGTGGAGAAAAAAGTGACAATTTACACTGGTCCTTCATTCTACAAGCTTTTTAGTGAGTCCTCATCCAGTTAATCCAATGGTAACCGACTCCAGTACTCTTGCCTGGAAAATCCCATGGACGAATGGAGGAGCCTAGTAAGAGTCGGACATGACTGAGTGACTTCACTTTCACTTTTCACTTTCATGCATTGGAGAAGGAAATGGCAACCCACTCCACTGTTCTTGCCTGGAGAATCCCAGGGATGGGGGAGCCTGATGGGCTGCCATCTATGGGGTCACACAGGCTTGGACACAACTGAAGCGACTTAGCAGCAGCAGCAGCAGCAGCATCCAGTTAATACCAGACAAGATGCAAGGTGCTAAAGGTACAAATGAAAAGAGGTACAGTTATCATTTTTACTTGCTCAGAATTCATTTCTCCTTTTCATGGTGACAGCATCTTGATTTTCCTCTGGGAAACTACTCATTCCCCATTCTTGCTTCATGTGGTTCCTTCAGGAGAGACTAGCCTACACTCTGTCCCCCCCATGGCCACCACCAACTACGGTTTCAGAAGGGGTACCTGGCAATTCTAAGCCCCGGGCTATAGTGCTGTGTGTGGACCTCAAGAAAAGTAAGCTGGGACTTCTGTGGAACTATTGAAGAGATAAAGAACTCCCTACAAAGGAGACTGAAGCTATGGGAATGTGAGGCTGCCGGTAGCCTGACAAGGAGGCCAATAGGAACAAAGAGCAGAGACAGAGTCCAGGTACCATCGTTTGAATATTAGATCCAGTTACACCTGAACTAGACTGCCCCCTGGACTTTTTAGTGCTAATATTAGTTTCTCCCCTCCTCCTTTTTTTTTGTTTTTGCTTAAGTCAGTTTGAGTAATATCTTAATATTTGTCTCTTGAAACCAGAATGCTCCTGGCAAATAGAGGAACAACAAGACTGTTCCTTCCTCTAAGATGCCCAAGTCCTTCAGGAAGAGGCAGACACCAGGTAATTAAAGGAGAAGTTACCTTGTGATGGGTGGCACCATGAGCAGAAAGGCACAGAGAATGAGATAATACATCTCAGACTTATAAATGGTGTTAGAGTTTATGGAACTAAACTCATTCCTCTCACTCAAGTAAAGACTCTGAAGCCCAGATTCATCCAATAGATCCAAAGGAGCTAAGAATGTTTCTGAACTGGTCTCTAACCTCTGGTGTCAAAGCAATTATTTTAATAGCACTTTTTTCCTAGTAGGTAAAAATTATGCATACTTATTATAGAAAATTAAGAAAATATAGGAAAAGTCAAAGAATAACATTAAAATCATGCATATTACTCACTTTTACTCACATCATCCATGGAATTGCTAGATCAAAGAATTCACATATCTCAAAATTTCACATTTCAACCATAAGTCAAATAGGTAAATATTTTACAATACAAACTTAACCTTTTCTAGAAGGAGCACAAAACTCAAGTGAGTTGCACATACAAGCTACATGTATTATAATAGCAGAGATTATCAGCCTAAGGAGAGGAGGGAATAATACAATACATTGCAATATATTACTGCATATGTACGTGCTAAGTTGCTTCAATCATGTCTGACTCTTTTGTGACCCCATGGACTATAGCCTGCCATGCTCCTCTGTCTATGGAATTCTCCAGGCAAGAATATTGGAGTGGGTTGCCATGCCCTCCTCCAAGGGATTTCCCGACCCAAGGATCAAACCTAGGTCTCCCGCATTGCAGGCAGGTTCTTTTCCATCTGAACCACCAGGGAAAACCAGTTGTTCCCTACCTGGCTGCAAAGTGGAATCACCCCCAGGTTTAACATAGCCTATTTTGGGCCTCATCCCAGAACTCTGTAGATTTAGAGGGAGAGAGAGAAGTACAGACACCTGATTTTTTTTTTTTTAATTTTCCAATGTGATTTTAATGATTAGTCAGTGTTGAGAATTCCTGTTAAGGTCTTTTTCCTTCCCCATTAATCCTATAAGACATTTTATTCACTGTAGTGGGATGATTTTTAAGAACATTATTCAAGGTTATCTCCCCAACATAGCTATTTCTTCTCTCTCTACTTACTTTTAAAATTTCCTATAAAAAAAGTAAAACAAGTGGGTGAGTTGGAAGACCCTTATCTAAGACAATGATCTGCAGAACATGGCCCCTGGATTAGCAGCATCAGAATCACCTGGAAATTGATTGGAAAGGAAACCTACCCTAGACCAGGGGATAACTCTGGTGGTGAGGGAGGGGCAGCAGTTGATAATTTCACACAAACCCTCTAGACTTTGAGAACCAGTGATTCTTTTAAAGGCAAACTTGGCTACTATGTATAAAATGGATGATTAATGAGAACCTACTGTATAGTACAGGGCGCTCAATGCTTTGTGGCAACAGAGAGGATAGATGTGTATGCGTAGCTGATTCACTTGGCTGTCAGCAGAAGCTAACACAACGTTGAGAAGCTACTATACTCCAGATAAAAAGACAAGCTTTGAAAACTACCAGTGCCTGAGACCCATCCCCAGATTTTGGTTTAAGGAGGTGTGTGGTTTCCTCAGATGGTTATATTAGTCATATACAGTGAAGTTTGAGAACTCTTGGGGCTTGAAAAGAGCTTCCCCTATTCAGAACAGAATCTTCTTTCTAAAGTAAAAGTGAGAGAAAAAAAAAAGTGTATGTGGTGGGAGGGGTGGGGTGGGTTTAATGAAGGAAAGAAGGTGTTTTAAGAATAAAGAGATTTCAAGGTTCAAAACTAAGTTTGTTTCAGTAGTGCATATAATAATTTGGGCCAATGTTTATTTTTTATTATAATGGGACTATTGCCCCATTTATCTTTAGGAGACCATGATTATCCTTATGATTATAGCTGCATTTTTAGTATTTGATGATTGAAAATATTATATGAAGATCAGGAAATGAATTGATAACATTGTGTATTTTATTCTTTACTGCAGCANGTAGCTGTGCCACTGTCTCTTATACACATCTCATTTTTAGTATTTGATGATTGAAAATATTATATGAAGATCAGGAAATGAATTGATAACATTGTGTATTTTATTCTTTACTGCAGCACCTAAAGACATTTGAAAAATAGAAATATATACATAGAACTACTACGTTTTAAGAAAATGCTTAGCATTCATATGAACTTTCTTACAATACTTTCAGGAGGCCTGAGGCTCATAAGCTGGTGACTGTTAAGGATTTTTATACTTTTATGGAAAAGAGATGGAAAGAATGGGAGATTATATCGATGTTTTTATTGCTTATCTTCCTATGATGTAAATGCCCAAATTTATAAATCCTTCCAGAAGGTTTGTGACCACAAATAAATTATGCTTAACATATTATATTCCAGTCATTTGCAAATTCAGTTCAGTTCAGTTCACTCGCTCCATCGTGTCCGACTCTTTGCGACCCCATGAATCGCAGCATGCCAGGCCTCCCTGTCCATCACCAACTCCCGGAGTTCACTCAGACTCACACCCGTGTCCGTGATGCCATCCAGCCATCTCATCCTCTGTTGTCCGCTTCTCCTCCTGCCCCCAATCCCTCCCAGCATCAGAGTCTTTTCCAATGAGTCAACTCTTCAGATGAGGTGGCCAAAGGACTGGAGTTTCAGCTTTAGCATCATTCCTTCCAAAGAAATCCCAGGGTTGATCTCCTTCAGAATGAACTGGTTGGATCTCCTTGCAGTCCAAGGGACTCTCAAGAGTCTTCTCCAACACCACAGTTCAAAACCATCAATTCTTCAGCACTCAGCCTTCTTCACAGTCCAACTCTCACATGCATACACGACCACAGGAAAAACCATAGCCTTGACTAGATGGACCTTAGTCGGCAAAGTAATATCTCTGCTTTTGAATATGCTATCTAGGTTGGTCATAACTTT